>JAGDQP010018088.1:0-37227 GCA_022664845.1 Lepisma saccharinum
CGTTCAACTTGGCACTAAAAACATGTATTTTCCATAACAAATGGAAATCTGCTTTAGTTTGTATTATACATAAAACAAACAACAGACGAGAAATTACCAACCACAGGGGTATAGCAATCTTACGAATCTTTGCAAAATTCTCTGAACTGATTCTATATTAACGAATTATTAATCATTTGAACGCAGTTATCTCAACTAAACAACATGACATTGTTTCACCAAAATCCACGGTAACGAACCTTACAATTGTTACAGATTTTATTGAAAACTCGTTGGACAAAGGAAAGCAAGTCGATGCAATTTATATTGACTTTGAAAAGGCATTTGACAGACTTAATCACAATGTATAACTAGATAAATTAAATCACCACCACTCCTCTCTGCCTTTGATTAGGTTCGTGTGCTCTTATCTAACTAATCGCAGACAGTCTGTTCTATTTAAGGAACACAAATCTGACGAATATATAGCACTGTCATGAGTCTCGCAAGGCTCGAATCTTGGACCGTTGTTATTCCTCTTGTTCATTAATGACCTACCGCAATTCTTACCAGATAATGAAAAGGTGCTATTTGGGGATGACCTCAAATATATGCTAAAATTAACTCCATGAAGATGCCATAAAACAACAGCATTGTTTGGGCAACTTTACTAACTGGTGCATTATCAATAAACTTGCAATTAATACGAAGTTTTATCATTCAGTACAAATAAAACGATTTATAGGTTTAATTGTTAAATTCATAAGTAGGCCCGACGTAGTTAAAACATCTTGGTGTCACGTTTGATATGAAATTAACGTTTAACAGCCACATAAAAATATTACAAATGAAGCTTTTAAAATTCTATCATTTGTAATAAGAATGGGAAGAAAATTTAACATTTCTACATTAGAGAAAATGTACTATGCTTATGTTCATTAGAGCAAAGACGTAGCATTTCTGATCTGTTATTTCTTAGGAAAAAAATTCAAAATGGCTTAGACTGCACAAACTTGGTATCATTGTTACAGTTTCGGGTCCCGTCTCCCGTCATGAAAAACTCGCGTAGACAACACTTTTCTCTTCCACTGCAAAAAGGCAAGGACAATATAATGATGAAATCACCAATCTGGAGAATATGTAACTACCTACAATGAAATGTGTAGAACTTCCATCGAACTGGATATATGTGATCTGTCTTCGTCTTCGAACGCGTTTAGAAATATTGTAATAAAAAATGTCTGTAAATGAGCATTTTAAATATCGACACTCTAATTGAGTTACAAAGCTTGTTGTGTTGACAATAAATATATAAATAAAATTAAATATAGAAAGCACATATAAACATTTTATTTTTCTTTTCTGTCTTGCATAGTATAATTTTCTCCGGCTAGGGGAGGGCGAGTGCCCCCCTTGCCCCCCCATCTGGGCGCCCTTGCAGCTTGCCACTAAAAAGGAAAATAATTTGTAAATTAAACATTTCTTACAGCGAGTTCAGTGAAAAGATTTATTCTTGAGTGACTTAGGTAGCGAATATTATGGTATAAATAATAAAACATGGTAACCCACACAGCAGCATGAAAATGAGAAATTCGTTATTTTGATTTGGTACAATTATTTTAAGCCTTTATGTATAGCTTTACGTGAAAAATCAGCTTTCAGCCAATGAAAATGACTTGTGCAGCAGTAAAAATCGAATTTCTTACAAGTTCAACATTGTGGGTTACCATGTTTTTGCCTCACACCCTTCAAATATCCCCCAGTGAAGTTCTTAAAACAACTTATGTGTTTGAAACTCAATATCGATATAGTTAATGTATTATCTCTCGGACTGACTTTTCAAAAAAAATAAATAAATTTGACCCATCTCCTGAACTATAACCATACTAACACAAAACAAGTTAATGATTCCTACATTTTGTTAGTATGAACCATCGCCGTGACGTATTAAGTGTTGTACACACTTTTCCAATATAGCTATGGAATAATTCTTTTATTTTTAATTAACAGAAAATTTCAATTGTTTTATAGCAACCCATACACAAACAAGGAATATGTTGTATACTTGAATCCAAATTATCATACAACCCAATAATTATAGTGTGGTTGGCAACAGCTTATTTTCGCCAGCTTCTTCTGCTTCCCGCCAAAAACGAGCTACATGTCCTACTTCTAGTCAGCCCACAGCCAGACTGTGGCGCGGCCTGTTAGCTGCTAATTAAACACAGTTGCCCACGGCCAGGCTGCTAATTAAACGCACCCTCTGATTGGGTGGTTTAACATCGTGTTCTAGTCTGATTCGTTAGTGATGACGTTATATTTAATCCTGAAAGATCTTTATTCCAAAAGTAGATATATTTAATATAGACCCTTTACAGCTGTAAATCCAGAACCCAGAAAAAATAATTGAAGAACCCTAGAATATATTATTTCAAAGGCTGTTGTTTTTCTTTGTGATGCCAAAACTTTTGGAAACGTCTGAATGTATAAAATAATTTCCTGTCAGAGAAACATTTCTGGTAATTTAATTAAATTTGAGATAAACTTTCAAAGCGACTTTATGTATTTCTACATGCAAAAATTTCTACTTATACTGGTCACATTATAGATGCAAGAGTTTAAGACAAAAAGCGGCATGTAATTCTCTTGATATAGTCCTTTTAGGAAAATATCAGTAGTCGCGAACCTTGCAATCGATCATGGTATGTCTTGACTGGGAAGCAAGCGGGATGTCCCTGAACCATAAATCCTTTTGGACTTTCAAGTTATTTATCACCACATATCACAGATCTGAGGTTAAGATGTTAATAGAAAGAAACACCCACTCCTCCTCCTGCCCACCTCACTCATCACACACACACACCACATGTGATGTTCTCTAAGATATATAAGGTTTCCGTTCCTATCAGTTTTTTATAATCTTTATCAGTACCGGATTTTTTAAAAGATTCTTATCATAATGCCTACATGATATCATTCAAAGTAAAGTGCATTTTCTTTTGCGTAGGTGGTAATTAAACATTATTAAATATATTGCATCTATTATGCAATGAAATAAGGAGGGGAAAGGTATAGATTTTTGTGCCCCTCCAATAGGCTCGATATGTTTGGTTAAATCAGGTTAGATCTGGTTAGATTTACTTACATTATAAGTACGATACGAATTCTTAATTTGACCAGAGACCAATGGAGGCAATGAAATCTGATTCTCTAAGTTGCTTAATGGACGACGGATGTTGTTTCCATCTATATGCTGCTGCTAAACACTAGCAATCTCTCGTCTCTATGTAGATTTTTATAATAGAACAACTTTACAAAGCGCCAAAATTCAACTTAAAGAATGCTTAATAGTAAATTACTCGTATCCTTTATAATGGTTTTTGCTCCTACACAGTGACGAAGCGCATTAAGCAACATTTTAAAATTCAGATGATGCATTCGATTATTTAGTGTACAACTTTGATATAAGCTAATATCTTACCACAAGGAAGTAATACCGGGTTTTAATCATCCGTGCTTCTTATTTCAAATTGTCATTTACTGATAAAAAAATATGTCACCAACTAGTAATTTCTGGCAATTTGGAAGACTCCATGAAACCAGTGGTCATAAATCTTTGCGATTGGTGTTGGCACCGAAGAAGTAAAAGTCAATAAATAAACAAGCAGAAACAAGTATTTAGTATAAACGTAGACAAAACCCAATGACAACATACTGACAGGTGTGTAGAAGATAAGTAGGGCCAAATCTTTAAGTGGAGAAAAATATCTAACTATAGAAGGACATGCCAGCATTATATCAAACATTGGCCAATAAATCAAGGCCGCTGAACCCAAATTTGAAATCAGTTTCTCTCTATGTTCAAGAACGATTGGCCGAGTGTAATCACCGATTACCATATTTAGAAACTCGTTTAAGGGAAGATGCCTACAGTAGTTTTCCATAACTGCCACCCTATATGGAAAACTTGTATGGTGTGAAAGCACTAGTCAGTATGATCTCAAAGGGGCTGGAGTGAATTCGGGTCATGTGGAGACGAAACAAGTCCTTTTAAACGAATATATATATATATACCTAAAAATAATTTATTTTAGTCAATAAACAGATTAGGATCGGATTAACTCCAAGACTGAGTAGAAACTGGACTCGAATTGTGTTTTCAGTCAAGTACATTCTTAGACTGAACCACAAGAAGTTATGGTGCGTTATAAGTGAATGCTAGATTTTCTACTTTCGGGTTGGGAGCTGCTCCATTATAATCACTTCGGTTCCTGAGAAACCGGAATCACCAACCAATTATATGGAATCGATTCACTGAAATTAGGTGATGTCGATTCCTTCATTGAAGGCTATCTTATCTGTTATCTGGGTAGAAGTAAATTTTAACCGAGTGCCTTAATTAGTGACTATGGGAACGTGGTGGTTCGGTAAGGCTAGGTGCGGTTATGTATTTTTACAGTATTTTTAAACAAACAAACGAAAGTGTGAAAATACAAACCGTACCTAATCTTACGTAACCTCCACTTTCACACAGTCAATAATTGAGGCACTCGGTTAAACTCGACTTCTAACTTTATCTGAACTAAATATATGTAATTAAAAGTAAATTAGCTGAATTTAGTTAAACACCAACTAATGTAAAATTTAATTTAAATAAAAGTAAGTATAAAATTAAAAATTAAAAAATAATTTTGAAACGAAGTAACATAATTACAAACATCACATTGAACAATTAATGCAGAATAATGTGATATTTACCAAGAAAAATGGGTTAAAATATCAATGAACTTAGTAACGGGATCGATGTTATCACGTTTGCAATTATTATCAAATGTCATTTTCAAGGTAATTTACAAAAGGTGCTTGTCTGTTGTAGCTGTTTAATGATTTACACTTCTCCACAAACTTTGAAGCGTCTCTCTCCGTATACTTCATAACAGAGTTTCTTCAATGAACACAAACACGCAGCCAGCCTCGACTCAACTATCAAATGCTGGACTGTTAAACCAAGGAAAATCTCAAGACATCTTCAGGAGGATGAAAAGTGCTTGGCACAGTAGTGCACAACAATAGTGAAAGAAGAAGAAAACTACTCTGAACTGCATCATCACATCGGAGCACTATCTCAACAAAGATGCAGAAAAATCGAGACGTCGACAAGCTCCTAACGTACACATAAACTAGACTCTCGCTCTCTTCACATAACATGACCTCAAAAAAGTAACATTGGCGAGGAGTAAAAGTAGTTATGGTGATGGTGACAAAACAAACGCAAAAGTCTATTTGCCTCCCTGTGAAATCTCTCCACAGAATTACTTTTGCATTATATAAACAAATCAATATGTACTTCATCTAAAGTTTCACAAAACTCTTTCCACAACTTGGAAGTAAATTGTGGCCCACCTGTCAGAAATTATAATATTTATTTTGGGTATTTGGAAGACGATTGATCAAGTCTATATAAACTTTTTCAAGAGAAGCCAGAGCAGTTATATGACAAAAATCCTTTTCCAAAGCTCTAGAAGTAACCTTAGTTTTAGCACACTCGATGCAATCATTAATAAATCCAATGAAATCTATCTTCATTGACTTCCAGAAAAACAACCTTTTACAGAAAAGATAGCACTTCTGGATGCTAAAGTGGCCTTCATAATGTATCTCGGCAACAACTCTAAGTACCAATGACCTTGGCACTAGCAGTCTCCAATTTCCAGAATCAGAATATACTCTACTATACAAAAGACCATTATACACACATACATCTTCACTGCCTGACTGTAACATCATATTTCCGACCGTACTCATCCTTCTTCTGCTCAACATGGAAAAGCTGAATGAACTCAGTGTGAGTCACTCCAGTAAATATAGCATTTACTGAGATCTCATGATGCACATTAGAAAGAGAATCAAGTGGATATTTAGAAATGGTATCGGCTATAAAATTCTCAACACCACTAATATGTTCATATCTAATGTACTCTAACAACAAAAAGAGTAGTCTGTTTCTGGAAATTTCATCTATATCGTTTTCACTTTTTATAGTAGACCTATTTTTTCTTCAGGAACCAAATAATCATCACTAATAGAAACCAAAACAAACATTAAAAACCGAAAATGAATTCATACTATATTCAAATCCACTGTTATTAAATTTGAATAACAATCAGTTAAATGGAGAATGTTAGTCCCAAAATGCATTAGTCCCAAAATGCAAAATCATTGCAAATTTGTAGTAGGTGCCGGAAGTAATTTAACTTGCGGTATCTCTTTGGTAATCCTTTCCCAAGCATTTAAACTCAATAAAGTGGCCTCTGAACCCGAGTCAAACAAACAATTTAAAACAAGGTCACCTATGTTACCTTCTACACATAAAGATTTACTAAATTCAGAATGAGAAACATCTTCATCACTTTCACATCTCAGTGTGAAAAATACCTTCAGAGACTTAACAGAATACCAAGTACCGTCATGTCGAGTTAGAAGTACCTCCGAATTAGATGGTCGTTTCTCCTCGCAGTGGCAACCCTTATCCGACCTTTCTAGGGGCCGCCCCTGGCATTTAAAGAGTCAGACTTGTTCTCAGCGCGAACTTCATGAATCTTACCACAACACTTAGAATTTTCAGATCTTAAGCTAATTTCGCTATTAATTTCAGGTGTTCCTACTAAAGAACAAGCAGCTCTAAAATGTTCGCAGGTAGGAGCTTGAAATTTCGCATTGGGATTTACAGACTAGACTGTCTGGCCACAACATTTGACTGATCTAAACCACCAGTATTATTGCCACCTGAAGATTGGTTAGACTATGTTAGGAGTTCCATTATTGCTATTCCCATTATTATTATTATTTTATTAGGGAAATCACGCCTATTAAGGAACCGATTCCTACTTCTATTATTGTAACTAGACCACCTGTTGTTCTGAAAAGGGCTACCATCTGACTAATTACACCTATCGTTCCGTTCCACCTAAAATGTCCATTCCGACTTTAATTATTACTATTATTTCTACAATTGTTATAAATTGAACATCTATTTTGATCACCTTCATTTCTATTAGTATTATTAGAGTTATTTGAACGTTCACTATCCACTGTTATAGAATTTTGTTCCTGTGATGGCAATTCTACACTCTCAACATGCCTAATTTGAAATTCAAGTTTGTTTTGTTAGGCTGTGACAACATATCATTTTCAGAATTGACCCTTTTCTTAATTTGAGGATTTAGACCTAAAGTCACGACTGAACTCTGCTGAATCTCATTCCTATCTGGTACTTTCAAATTACCAATACAGTCAGATCAGCCCTAATAGTACTTAATTGAAACATACGAAGTATATTAGATACATGCTGAGGCAATCCATCTAACAACAATTCCACCACTTCACCATGTTCGAAAGAATGTTTTATGGTTTTGTAAGTACGGAGAAACTTCCAAACGTATGAAGACATAGAACCATGTAATTTCTCATCATACCGTAAATTCTGTAGCAATTTAAGCTGACTGCGCAGAACACGTGAATTTGTGAAATGACTAAAATAATACTTCAAAATCTGCGTAAGTAGAAATCTGATCCTGCACCAAAGGAAACCAACCGGCTGCTGCCCCTACTGACTTACGTCCTAGAACCAAAAGTCGGTCCTTACCAGATAACCTCATAATGAAAAAAAAAAAACTTAATTCCTGTAAATATTTTAACGCAGGTTTAGAGAGAATATCATCAGAGAACTCAGGAAAAGTTCCTAAATCGTTCAGCTACAAAGGCCTAAATTTGTCATATTCTTTTCCAATATCTACTAACCCAGAAGGTTGTTTGTCAATTTGAATTGTAAGATTTATTCAGGGATTTTTGTTGAACTTATCAAATGAAGGTAGCAATGGTTCTCGCATACCTGAAATTTCAGTTTCACTTGTAGTAGTCAATAATTTAAGTCCCTGACCTAAGTCCAATGTATTTTCTTTAAGCTGACCTGTTTGAAATTTAGCATAACAAGGATTGGAATTCGGACAAGAAGATTCACTTGCAGTAACAATTTTACTAGGCCATGTCAGAGAAAAATAAAAAACACCAGTAGTCTGAGTATTAGTATACTGAAACAGTGGCTTGGACTGACACACAGACGCAATAGTCGTCACAACAATATTACTTGTTATTGAACCTGAAGTTAAAGGTATCGGCACATACTCTTGTGCACCTCCTATTGAAGTGGACAGTATACGCTCAGACCAAGGGATAGCAATACTGGGATCACATCTTCTTCTAGTTATAAACCCACTTCATTGGTACTGTTCATATCACCTTAGACAGTACGTTTCTATTTCTCAAATTCTTTAATTAAAGCATAAGATTTTAAAGCACAGGCAGATTTCGCTTCATCTACCTTTGAAGTAATATCCCTACGCACTTGTCCTACCTCAGAGTCTAATGTATCCACTGTACAGCTTACTTCACTTAACCTAGCTTTTACTGGCTCGACTTCCTTACCAATACCAGTTAATTGTGTTAATAATTCTGACTTAGTATCCTGTAAATCATCTTTGAATTCAGACTTATGCTGAGTTATATTAGTTTCAAATTCTGATTCATATTAGTTTCAAGCTCTGACTTAATCTGATTTATATTAGTTTTAAGCTGGTTTTCAATTTTACTTTCAAATCCTGACTTCAGCTGAGTCATGTTACATTTAAATCCCAGCTTGAGCTGACCTATAGCAGTTAAGACCCGTGAAATACTCTCACTATCTACTGTCTGATCAGCACTAGCCTCACTAATATCGAGATCAACAGATAACTGTGGCTTACGCAACCTAACACAGGGTTCGCATTCCCATTCGAAACCTAGTTTACTAATAGCACCTAGCATATTATTAGGAATGTTTGCACAAACCGTACATGCCCAATGCAAACAAGACTGACACTGCAATTCCGTCCCTGGTCTGAAAAAGCCGCGAGAGACAGATTGCTTACGCTTTCTAGCATCAGCCATTGTGTTCCTCGGTTTCGTTTACACACAACAATTATATATATCAGCTGCAACTAAAACAAATAAATTTAATTAGACACAAACACTTATCAACACTTATACTAATAAATTCACAAATACATGAAATCATCCAGCTCCACAAATGAAAGCCATTACGATCTCGGAAATTTATATATATCATTTTTTTAATCATAGATTGGATCATTTAATCATAGATCATTAATCTATCATTTAATTATATATATCATTTAATCATGAAAAGTAAAGAGATTTACTTTTCACCTTTCTCTTCTGTCTTTTTTGATTTCTCGTTAACAAGAAGCAATAGACCTCATGGTATGTTAAAATAATAAATAACTGGTAAACAGCCTCAGAGCATACGCAAAACAACTTTACACGACGATCAGAAGATTCACATTCAACCACAATCACGTAACTAGACTGAAAGTGACTGAAAGGTTTAACAGCAAAAGGAGAAAGAAGAAAATAAAATGCTGAGCTAGGTTCGACAGATAAAATGTGAAGCGTCTCTCTCCATACACTTCATAAAAGAGTTTCCTCCATGAACGGAAACACGGAGCCAGCCAGCCACAACTCAGCTATCAAATGCTGGACCGTTAAACCAAGGAAAATCTCAAGACATCTTCAGGAGGATGAAAGGTAATTAGCAAAGTCGTGCACAACAATAGTGAAAGAAAGAAGGAGAAAACTACTCTGAGTTCCATCATCACAACCGAGCACTATCTCAACAAAGATGCAGAAAAATCGAGAAGTCGACAACCTGCTAAGTTACACATAAACCAGACTCTCGCTCTTCACATAACATGACCTCAAAAAAGTAACATTAGCGAGGAGTAAAAGTAGTTCACCAAAGCACATTAATCATATAGATGAAAATATTATTGCTCCCATACTAAATTCAAAAGGAGGATTGGAACGTGAGGTAATCCCAATAAAGCTAACAAGTCCCTAACAGCGCTGATCTCAAGAGCGATACGCAATGTCAAGCAGTGGCAGGCATATATTTATCAAAATACGTCACTTCAGGCTGAACATCATGCAGACTAATCACAAATAGGGGCTGTCGCTCGACACCTTCCCCTCAAAATTCAGCCAATAAATAATGATAATAATAAACACTTCGACAAGGAGCCTGCTAAATATTCTAACACTCAAATAGTCCAATAAGTGTTCAAAATAAGAATAATATTAATCGTAGTAATCACTCAATTGATCAAAACAGCTGTAATCTCTATGTAGGCTCATAAGTGATACTCCCAGCGCCAGTCCACCAAATCTTCTTTTGAGTACAAGGAACGTTTCGTTGAAGCGTGATCAGGCAGAATGTCGAAAAATCATCTTGCAGTAACATATTCATGAGGAAAAATAAACCTAGAATAAGAAATAAAAGGGGAAAAGGAAAGAAGGAAAGTGAATCTTAAAAATAATACCGAGCAAGCGAAAACATGAGGTAAAAGAAAAATTTCCAAACCGACATCAAGTCTAGCATAGGATCACCGCTTAGTTAACGAAAAAAATCAAATTACTTCTCAGGAAGAGCTATACTTATACAATACGAATCTTAAAGTTCTATACTAAACGGTATCTTTGTTCAATGTGTGAAAGTAAACACTGAAATATAGATTTTTGTTCCTGACGTTCGTTAATAATGTTTTCGTTTTTATTGAATAAACTGAGTTACATGCTTTATAAGTTTCGTAGTTCTTTGATATCAAATTTATACAGTGACTAGATTTATTTTTTAAAGTATTACAAATTTAATTGTCAATACAACTGAATGTGAAAATTCCCGGTATTATCTGAAGAAAAGATGAATGTTCAATATTGTAAATTTCAAACATATGTCAAACGAAATTTAGTTTTGATTTCACAATAAAGGCATTATTATTTAAGTCCTTTTGCCTTCAGAAAAATGAAATTTCTACACAATCAATCCAGAAGCATTTACTTTTTTTACACTATCAAAGTTGAATTATGAAGTATTACTTGTGAATTATTACATGACCTTGTCGAAAAGAGACATTATAGATTTATACGTTGTACATAATACACGAAGGACGTACACAAACTTTACTGCTTTATTCGTAATTTAGAATTAAAATAATTCCAGGACAGAGGTTTCGAAAAAGGGGTATGCAACTGACATCTGAGTACAAAACGACATAAAACACAAAACACCGAAATATTATTATGTGAGCATATATACATAACTGGTGAGTGAGAAGTTTGACTATCCAAAAATTTAGGGTTGAAAAAGTAAAGATAGTCCGAACAAGGTTTGGGGTAGCAAACCTCACTCATCCGGAGACAACGTTGAATATTGTCTAACATTCAAATAACGGACACATATTACGAACAATGAAGTTACCATCCCCCTTTGAATTTAAGTAGGTTAAAAAAAAGGTATTCCAAAAATGGTATTAGGGAAATAGATATGGACGGAAACGGAAACACAAAACACTCGACAATGACACATCACTAACACAACACGTATTTTATAGTGTCTGAAAAATACTCTCCCAAGAAATAAATTTACGCCTTGTACTTAAAGGTGACAATCGAAATAAATCTACGCCCTGTACTTAAAGGTAACAACCAACTTTAAGTGAAATCAATATTGACTGATGTTCATATGTTAAACAACTTAATGTAGAAAAAGCGTGATAATCTAACCCATATTCTTTATTTTATAACCTCATAAATAAGTTCTTGAAGTCGAGGAAACACATGACTGTGGAGCCAGAATGAAATTACTTAAGCTGAAATGCTGTCAAAACCGAAGACCATAATGAAAAACACCAAAGCAAGAACAAAAGTTACGTTAATCATCACTACACGAAAGTTTCTTGTTGTCAAGTTGTTCCGATCTTAAGATTTCACGAAAGAAGTTAAGTTTTTCCACACAACAAAATCGATGGATAGTCTGAATTCTATTTTTAAAACAAACCTTCCTCACCCATGTGGTCCCGTGGGGAAGTTGATCATATCTTCATAATTTACTACAGCTGACAACCATCAATGGATATTTTATAGATAATTGAACTGTTCAATTCACCAAAAGGACCCTGAATAGAATATTGGACGCATCTAGACCAATTTCATGTAGTCTCAAATGAAATTTTCGGGAGAGAAATTTACAGACTCTCCATTAGCTAATAATAAACAACGCCGTCTAACGCCTACCTCGTTCGCAGCCAATCAGAACGAAGTACTAGTGTCACGTGACACTGGCATAAAATGGAAAACACACTAAACGAAAAGAAACTCACCAGCAAAAAGCCACTGTTGTCTCAAAACTGCCAGACTGCTTAAGAACGGGAAAACATCGCAAAAATAAGCTCAAAATTTATGGCGGGCTAACTTCATAAATAGCCAATCAAGAACAAACATGGATATTCAATCGTCGAAACACAGAAAAACGAGAAACATCAAACAAAAATGAAACGTTCCATGAAATTCAACTAGAGGTCACTTCCAGCTCGCAGACGACACTAGCGAAAGTAGAGCTATCTACCGATATATTCTTAAAGTATTCAAATGCAAGGACTTGAAAGAAAGCTTAGATATTGCAGTTACTACAACTTTCATTGCTGTTTGTGTGTGCACCTGTTATTGGGTCTACAAAATTAACACTATGATTTACTGTTAGGTGCTGGTATCCAATTTGTCCTAATCTTGTATATGTAGACCAACAATCACTCATAATAGTTGTTCCAGGCTTAATCCATTCTTGAATTCATTGTAAAAGTGTTTCGGATGATCTATCGTGAACTGATACCAAGAAACACTTATAGATCCTCTTTCCATTCCTCCAAAAACCCACTCACCTCTAACTCGATGTTCTACATTGTATTTTCGACGACTAAATTTACTTTCGTCAATTTCTACAATAACACCTTTACCATCAAGTTTTTCACTTGATGTTTCAATATGTTCTACAAGCACTTCATGCACAAACTGATTCCAATCCGTAATTGTTATATATGAAAATCCGTACTCCATTTCAATGTGAGAATGTGGTGTATTGCGTATAAGTTCTTAAGTTAAGAACCAAATCTCACCTAGAGTTAGACGGCTTTTTGAAAACCAAGATCCATCTAATACTTTTCATTGTTCTACAATGAACTCTTTTGCATTGATTATCTGTGTTTGTTTGGGGGTTATTAAAGCATCTCCATATACAGTTATCAGATACTCTTTTGTAAAGAGAGAGCGTCATTGGATAGCTACCCTTGAACAATTAACATGTTTCTTCATGAGGACAACATCCATACTGAAGTTAATTATAAGATTGTCATTTTCACATAACTTTGAAAACATATATCACTTAAACACGAACGCTGACTTTTAACGTTAACAAAAATAATACGTTTTTCTAATGAAAAGATTATTTATAATCTGATTACATTATTGTTAATTTGAATTTAATTATTTTTATTGTTGTTTCTAAAATTTTAAAAATTATATTGTTATAAAGAAAAGAAAATTTATTCATGATAAAAACATAACAATGGAAATCTAAAAATTTAAATGTCAAAAAAGCATTTTAACAAAAACGTTTACTGCATTTAACGATTCTAAATAACCGGAATGGAAAAAAAAGTAATGTGATTCGTTCAAATGAACTGAAGTGAGTATAATGGAAATGTTCCTTGAGTTGGATTATTGTTTTATACTAATCGCTTTCATTAACATTTCGTTTACAACCTAATCTAGCAAATAAAATATATCTGAAAGTGGTAGCTATACTATAGCCACAAAACATATTGATATTCATTGTTATTCATAAGTCAATCCATTTCCAGTTAAACTATCTCTACTAAGTAAACTCGAAGTTCAACCTAATCCAATCAGTATTTATTTCGATTTGATTCAGTATGAAAATCTTACCCATTGAATCCTTTTCATCTTCAACGTTTCATATCATATCTTTGAAACTCGATAATTCTCAAATTACCATTATGCTTAGCAGCTTAGACATTAATTTCTTAATAAGTACATTTCCACACATTTCAATCATGAAAATGGTTAAACTCAAACATTAATTATAAAAACCAAGAATGTCAACAACTTTTTATATAAAAACAACAAATTGTAATTACTGAAACAAGGCTAAATGTACCTTTGGTTTTCTTATGGATCTTTAGTTTGAGATATTGTTACTGAATGAGTTTATTTCAATCATCTATCAGCGAAGTGGCGTCTTACCCCGAAGGCTGGAATAGATGCCCACTACCTAAATGCATTGCCTCAAATCAGACTGTTTTCTGGTTAGACTCTCATTTTTAAACATTTCTATTTGAGTAGAATGTAGACATACAAGGACATTTGAAACTGGTGTTCTACGTACATGTTCAATAGAATTTGAATGACATTTATAGCCTTTCAGCAACTATGGCTCAGGTAAGAATAGTGGTGAGATAAGGATGTGGGAATGAAGTCGGCCAAGGGCTAGGAGGCACATTAACCTTGTGTGACTGTGGATAACCCTGGAAAAAACCTCTGTCAAGATGGTCGCTGGGGGAATCGAAAAAAGAACCTACCGAATGCGAAGCCAACGCTCTACCAACGACTACTCAGTACATATGTGTAATCCATTTCCAAAACATACCTTGTTCAGGTGCATAAATGTTGGGAAATTGCCAAAAACATTTGTAATACACTTCTTATTTTCCAAATGTAGAAAAAATTTACAGCCATGAATATGTTAGAAATAGTTCTAGAAGTTTTAGTTTACCAAAGTTTTCTATAAAAAAAATATTGCGGGAGATAAAGTACTTGCTATTAATTTTTGTTTCTGTCCTTTACATAATAATTCAATGATTTTGCAGACATCCTGGAATCATCACACCTTACTAACGTGTAAATGAAAGGAACTCAATAATGTCAATATCTATTTTACACTTTTATGGAGAAGGGCGCATTTGGAAATGTACTACCCACTATCATAAAGATATACTTTTCTTTTTTCATATTACTATATTAAATTGGAGATTGTTTCATTATCATATTAGGCAGATAAATCTGCACTATCAAAAAGGTGATGACATCGTAAACAACTATTTTCTGAAGTGGTAAAAATACTTCTATAGTTGTTCACGTATTTTAGTCATATATATTATAGACTTGCTGATTTTCACGCTTATTGGTGCGTGATCAGTAAAATATGCTGGCTAAACTTGGGGATAAATGTCATCGGGACTGTCACCAATAAGCTTAGAGACTCCGATAACTATGGATTCCACACTAATCTCGGACATTTTATTTTTCACCCTTATCACCCTCCATGCCGATGGGGCTGAACTTGGATTTAAACGGCATCGGGAGTGTCACTATGCATCTCAGCGACCCCGAAAACTATGGATTCGATACTAATATCAGTCGTTTTCGATTATTTTTTATATGTCACCCCTTCCACCCCTAGGGGTGTCTTATCCCACAGTATTTCTTTTCAGGTTGTAAATGATATGTGTACCAAGTTTGGTTAATTATAATATATTAGGCATCTTCCACGAAATGAGTGGGCGTCTTACACTAATGTGTAAGATGCACATTTTAATATTCAGTTTAAAGGCCCATATATCCGTTGTTCTCACAAGTAGTTTCATATACTTCTACCAGTAAGATCATCAACATTCAATATATATTTGTACAAAATGTTGTTATTCTGTTTATTTCAATTACTCCACAATGGCTCGTAGACAAAAATGTGCTACATCTTCCCTCAATTCACTCTAAAATGAAACTTGGCCGCTGCTTCTATTATACATAAATTATCAAACGAATCCTTGCTTCTTTCCTTACCACCTATATTGCTTTTCTTCGCTAGCTTAATGGTTTCCTTGCAATAATGGGTTAATAACCATGTATAATTTGCTGGAAGAAAAGAAATGTGGGCGTAAATTCAAATTCTAAGAAAAAATTAAAGGAAAATATGGCATCGCATGTAAAAACAAACATCGCAACGAAAACAAAGAGAAACAAACAAACCAATGTGAATATGAAAGTTCTTTACGAAGAAATATAAAAGAAAGAAACAACGTTCTGCATGTAACAATCCCACTACCTTGACAGTGATGTCTTAATAACCCCTTTTCCATGTTAGTTAGGCCATGCAATTTTCTGTTTTGTCTTCTACAATTCAAAAAGTATGAGATGTTGCATCATTTTCATGAAAGAAAAATATAATAAAATCAGATAAGACAATAAAAACATAACAATACCGTGTAAGGCTTTTGTTTTGGGAAGAGAACGACTTCAGAATTTAGAAATGGACCCTCATACAAGTTATATCTGAAATAACTTATATCTAAAGGTGGACAGTATGCGTAATGCACCGTAACTCATACTTGATGGATTCAAAACTCCAGTTTTCTCTATATCACGACATTCAATAAACTTTTGCACGTGGTTGTACTTTATTATTACAGCTTTCAAATTCAAAGTACGCGTGTAAACTTTTTATTCCCTCTTTAATTATGCTACATTTCCAGTGGAGCTCGATTTATTTGTTCTTAATGACACCCACGTCATTAAAGCCGTTTTCTTAATTTTTCCTCTTTTGTTAGGTTGTTCCGAGCTCTTCATTAGTGTAATTTCCACTTGCTTCGTACTTTAAGAGGAAATGCTTTGAATACTGAATAGAGTATATTCACTATTTCGAAACTTCCTTCTACACAGACATTTGTTAAATATATTATAAACATCTTAAGAGTCTCTTGCGTAATTCAATTTATGGGGCAAAAATATCCTAAAACGCCTTGGTCCAACATAATCACTTAGTCTTCCTTGAACTTTTATTCTGTTTACTTCCATGTCGTGAGAAGTGACGTCATTAGGAAGCGGATATGACAACATTTCTTATGTTAAAAGGAAACATCAATTCCATATTTTATTATGAAATCTAGTATGTACACGTCTGTGAAAATTATAGAATATTTTATTAACGAAGTTTAAGCGTGTTAACGTCTTTCTTTCAACAATACAAAATTTACTTATTTTGAAATAATTTTGTTTTCTTCGCCCCAAACTACCAAATTAATTTATTTCCCCGAATTTGTTTTAAATGTCTTTCATGTTTGTTTGAAGGATACGGTACGTAATTTCCTGCGGTTAGCCTGTAGTGCTTTCGTAATTGTGCGGTTGTATCAACCACAACTTCCTAATCCATGCTTATCATGAAATATTGCATCTAATAATCATAAGCAACTCTACGATTCAAAATGCCATGTTGATTCATTAACAACCGGAAAAATAAACTGGAAACAGCCAACTAGGGGAATTCCTATATCCTCACATCCTTATTCATGCTTTTTAAAAATATATTGTATCTGTAAGCAGCTGATGAGATCTATGTCGACTGGGATGGCAAATTAAATAATTCACTCTCGTGGTCAAAATACAGAGTTAGTTAGACCCATAAACATCCCTCACTGACGATGAATATCGACGGTGTTTTCATCACGTGCAGATGAAAACATTTTCCCAGTACGTTTCTCCTTCATAGTGAAACCTATTGTTTCAGGGCTGTGTCAAAAATAAAACTTTTCTTCACAAACCAGCCGACAAACGAAGGTTAAAGTTACAAGCTTGAAATTTGGCATAGTTGTAACTGAAATTCTGAAGCTAAAATGTATATATCCCTTGTATTATTTCATTAAGAACAAACCGTTATGTAACTCGTATGTGCGAGTCATTTTCAAAAGAATTATATTTGGAATATCGCAATTATTAAGAACTTTCTCTATTCCTTTGTGTTGATTTGTTTAGTAGCTAAGTAAAAAAAAAACATGTTCAAATAACTAATGTCTGAAATTCACTAAAAAACCAAAAGTACGGTTCTTTATAAATTATTTATACCATGTTAATAAGCTTACAGAACTTATCAACTTTCCGTGTCACACGCCACGACTTTTGAGATTAGGCTTGATTCACTTTTGTTCATAACTGCAAGTAAAATCAATTTACACATCGTCGGTTTTTTTTTTAATGTTATACGAAAAAATATCGTATACTAAGACGGTATTTCCAAATTCGAGGAAAATTCTGTAAATATATGAAAACAAATAAAATGTCACTAGAATGTTCTTTGTTGTAATTTTTTAATTTTATTTATAGCTTTAGGCATCTAAGGCTCAGGTAGGGATAAGGGAGGGGAAAGGATTTGCAAAGGTGTCGGCCAGGGCCTATGTTGACAGTGTCATCCCGGCATTTGCCTCGTTTGACTGAGGGAAAACCCTCAGTCAGGATAGTCGGTCTCTGGAATCGAACCCACAACGTCCCGAATGCTGCGTCAACACTCTACCACTTAGCTACGGAGGCTTGGTATTATTCTGTGTTGTTGAAGTATGATCAGCAACAACTTATGCACCTCGAGATTCGAGAATGAAAACAATTATGTGTTCAAATTTATTTGTGGCCTTTAGGTATCCATGACTCGGTCGGCATAGGGTAGTGAAAAGGAGTCGGTTAGGGCCTAATTTGAAGGTACCATCTTACCATTCACCAGGTGAGACTGAGGGAAAGCCCTGGATGAGCCTCCGTCAGGATAGTCTGCTCCTTGTATCGAATCCAGAACCTCCCGAATGTGAAGCCAACACTCTTCCAACTGAGCTACGGCCTCTTGATAACCAGTGTGTATAATTACTTAGTTTTAAAGGAGAACTGCATCTAATAATGTGAATTAATACTTTGTGACTTATTACGTGTTTATATATATGTTTAAATTTTAAAGTTTTGAATTTTGTTGTCCATATTGCACTGACGTATTTAATATTTCGTCAGCATTTCTTCACCTCGTCTGTCTCTGATTATAAGTAGAATATTCTGCAAAATCACAATTCTCAGTTGCTCTTAAAGAAGTGAGTTAACTTCTAAAATAAACTCTTAACAATATTTCTATCTAAACCCCAAAACAAACAAGTACAGTCTACTCATTAATCAGACTCAAGTAGCTTATCTTTTAATCTTGACAAACAACATACAAACATAATTGATAATGAATACTTACGAGTTCAGTGTTCTATTTGTCCCGCCAATTCTATATTAATGTTATTATTATTATTAATAATAATAAAAATTGAAAAACAAAATATTTTCGTCAGCATTAACAAAGGGGTATCAGTGCAGTCGCGTCGTTTAGCAGTGGTTGCGTAACGCTCTCTCCAGATCTCTTAAGAATTTTTGAATTCTTGAGATGATGGATTTATCCTACTTCATTGACCTTATTTCTTGTATTCCTTGATTGTAATTCCAGAAGTCACATTTTTTATTAAACATTTTTAATACAAAATTTACTTACATCACGACCGTGTCTCAGACTAATTGTAACTACACAACACCTACACATGTTATGCACAACCTATACTTCATTGGCATTAAATTTGCACCAAAATTTAGTACAAGGATAATTATTCATTGGATTTTATGTGGATTAGAACTCAATTCTCATACTATACTAACCTATGAGAAGTTTCAAATAGATCTGAGAACACATGCAAAAGCCAAAGATGAGGAAGAAAACTAACCTTGTACTAATTCGTAGTGCAAAGTTAGCGCGAATGAGTATATAGTCCCATGTGTCAGTGCCGTTCACTAAAGATATAATAATTGTAATTATTAAGTAATACTTCAGATTTTAAATGGGCAATTCCCACAGTGCAACGCAAATATATATATTAATGTTGGACTTGTCTTCTTTAATGTTTATGGAATGTTCTTTTAAAAATAGCATCATATGTTGTTGGCATTATAAGAACTCTATATGAACAATTTTGCAATATATATAATTTTGTTGAACGAAAACGTTTCGCTTACTTGCTTTACGCTCCCTTAAACCACACAAAGAAACTGAAACCCAGACTTATTACATGTTTGTACACAAACAAACTCAATTTTGAACATTTCATCTCGCATATCGTTCATAATTTCCAACAATGCATTTTGTGCATAAGGGGTACAAAAAGGTCAAATAAACCGTCAAGTTGCCGAGTTTACCGACCGGCCGTACAACGTTGGCTTTTTACTTGAAATGTCGTGGTTCCTCTCCCACTGACCGCACAACCTCAATTCCCTCGGTCGAACTAGGCAAGTGCTGTGATAGTACCTTGAAGACCAGGAACGATTCATTTCCAAATACATCATCCTTTTGTTGTTCTGCATCCACAATATTAACTCAACTGTGAGGTTTATTTGGAGTTTCTTAAATAAATGAAGGCGTCATTTGAGAAAATATAACTTTATAACAGGTTTGCAGCACTGGCATCCTGATGACATCACTATTTTACTTACAATATCTACAATATTGGTACAACTCAACTCCAAAAACATAATTTTATTTTAATGCAATTTTTTATGATTTACTGAAAAAAAATATTCATTTTTATTTACTGTTTTCGAATTTGGAACATGTGTATCCTGAAAACAAGTATACCGAGAAATGATAAAGATAATGATAACTCCGCCCCTCCCGTTTTGGTGTCAGGAATTCACCTAGAACGTTTGTATTCGGATACAGAAAGATTCGGATCTGTGTTCCGGATATAGATTCATATACTTTTAACGGTTGTAATTTTGTAGTCGACCTTGTGACAGCTGAGGCTATTGCAATCGCTTTTTATTCGCATGGTTAAGGGTTTCAATCCTGCCGGGGTCACTTCAACGGAATCATTGAAATTCCATTTTATCAAAAACTGTAGGTTCCGTCCTTAGAAGCTCACCAGCTCATTTACCATAGGACGTTAAAACAAATTAATTCATTCACCGATTTGGCAGTGTGTAATCTGTGTCATGAGGACAGGAGCAAGGACGGATGCATCGTATTTCCTTGTAGTGAGAAAAGAAGGTAATAAGCGCCTATTAACCTTCACCTAGATTTGAAACAACCCGATAACCAGTCATGTTGTCATCGAGTTTTAGACTACAAGAAGGTTGTTAACCTTCAAGAGCACCGAACACACGGATAATAGTTTGTTTCTTTTCGCTTTTGTTAAATGAATGATGCTACCGAGGCCACCATGTTCACATGTGATTATAACTGTCAACAATATTAAACAGGAAATTGGATTTTATTACTGTATGTAAATATAAAGCAGCCGATTATAGAAAATATTACTCCTGACAATATGAAAGTGTTCAGGTGAACTGGTTTCTGAAGAATATTAAATAAAGAATGGAAATTTTCTGAGAGAAGAACGAGGATATCGTAGTATATTCATGGGCGGATTTATGACAGGGCGGCATTGCCCCCCAGTCATTTCAGAATGAATTTAAATGTTTATTCTTAACGGATGCTTTTAAAAGTAATTGCCCCCCCCCCTTCCCCAGGATCTCTCTCGTGCTTCTCCCCAGGGTTTCTCTCCTAAATCCGCCCATGAGCATATTGCTTCATTCTTCTCTTATCAATCATCTTTCTTATATAATTTGGATAAACAACAGAGAATTCTCAACCAAGAGAACTGAGTTTGTCTTGTTAAAAATATTATTACTCACTATCACATGAGAACAGATTTGTAATTTACGAAACGATCCAAATGAGAACAGTATAAAATATCAAACCTGGTTAAGTACATTTGTATAAAGTAAGGGAACATTAGCACTCATTACTGTTGCTCAGGAGATGAACCGAGACGAGATTTTAGACTGCCTTATCTTGACTCGTGAAAATATTGCCTCATATCGAAAATACGTGCTTGTCTCATGTCTCGTCTCGTTTTAGAAGCAAAATAAAGAAATGTTTCGCTCTAAAATGCATTAGTAAGTGATTTTACGTGATTTTCCTGTTTTCAAAATTTAGAAAAATATTTTAAACACGTTTTTCATACTAAAGCGTAAATACGATACTATAACTCCATAATCAAACTTCTTTCTCTCTCTTCCTTTGCATATACTGTATATATTAGAGATGGGTCGATACCGATACTTATTTCTGACCTTCGATACTTGATACTTTCTTGCCCAACATTGTTCTACAATGCAAATGATAAATATTTAATTAAAAGAAATTAAGTAATATCTAAATTAGAGATGGGTCGATACCAGAATTTCTCGATACTCGATACTGGTACTTATTTCTAACCTTCGCTACTTGGTACTTTCTTCAACATTGGTCTACCCCACACAACACAGGTACATTCTAGGAATATACTATGAATATCCCCGTGGGAATATTGGAATATCCCAAGGATATTCTACAATATTCTTGTTATATGCGTAGAATACTCTACGAATATCTGAATGTGTGGAATGAGCGAATATCCTACGGATATTCCTGGGGACTTTCTAAGTATATTCTATGAATACGTCAAGAACAATTATTCTTTGGAGATACTCTCAAAATATTCCTAAAACTCCAATCCAGAATATCCTTTCAATATTCTAAAAGGAATATATCCCAAATAGCATCAAATAGATCCCAAATATTCTGGGACATTGTACAGTTACTTGCAAAAGTAAATGGAGGTTGGATGTATTAGAAAAAGAAGCAATTTCCATCATGAGAATTGTTTCACTGTACACCTAATAGTCAGACAACCAACAAGACATTACAAAGATGCGTGAAAACTAGGAAGGCCAGGACATTCCTCCATTTCGAACAAGAAATATTTAGTAGGTGAGCATCGCTTAGAGAACCACGAGATAGATAGGCAGAAATGCCATTGTTGTCTTGTTCAAACACAAAAACATATATACACAGCGAGAGAGAGAGAGAGAGAGAGAGAGAGAGAGAGAGAGAGAGAGAGAGAAAGAATGGAAGAAGGCAGGGAGCGAAAAAAGAGAAGAGACAACAAGGAAAGAGGGAAAGGAAAATGGCGCAAGACATGGAAATAAATGAAATTTTAACGCTTATGAATACACAGTTTGCGTCGCTCTCCCCTGCCTCTCTCTCTCTCTCTCTCTCTCTCTTTCTCAGTCTTGTGTTTTTCTCCCTTTACGGGAAATTTCTTTCAGGAGCAATCGCGAACATCATTTACAACGCTTAATTCCTTGAAGAAAATAATTGGAAATCTTGGCGGAGAATCGAATCAACGACCTTCTATACAACAGTGTGACAAGCTACTTAGCTACACTAACCATAAAAAAAGAGTTGTTAAATCAGCCATTAAACTCACTACTCTCAGCGGTTTATTTATATACATCCTAGCTTTCAGTACCTACTCTCCACGTTCCCATGGTCACTAATTTAAGATAATCTACGAGAAATGCAAGAAAGCAATTATTAATAATAAATATGAACATATCAACATACATTTTGAAAGAAAAAGAAAAAAAAAAAATGTTGCGGCCATGCGGGGAGTGGAACCAGAGTTTTTTATTTAGTAACCCAACATCGTACCAATACGCCAAATTCTAAACTACAAATTGATCGCTTGTCAGTGTTCTTTGCGTTTAAGGAGTTATTTTGCCACTTCCGTAGCAATGCTATCTCCCGCTTGTGACTAGAGACAGGAAGAGCGCGTTGTGAAAGCAGGATTTGATCGCGTGTGCAATAAAAAATACCGTACCTGACTTACCTAACCTCAACATTCGTTTGTTCACTAATTTGATTAGATTTCCTAATGCGTTTATATATATAAAAAGGAGAAAAGTTATTTTCATTAAGAAAAAAGTCAAACAAAACTACACCAGGATTGGATCCCGGGTTCCTTGGATTAGCTTTTTGACATGCTACCAATACGCTAAATTGGTAACTGAAAGTACCTCATTGGAAGTAGTATTTACTTTAAAGGAGTAATGCACAAGCGCGAGAATGGCTCAGCCTCGTGCCTCTTCCTGTCGCTAGTCGCAAGTATCGTCCTGTCTCTAGTTGCAAGTAACAGGGGTTGGCCTCCTGGAAGCAAATCCGATACGATCTACACAAAGTGAATTTTTTAATTAACAACATGCCCTGATTCCTTTTCACCCCTTGTCAATACTACATCTATACCCCATATTAGTAGGAACGGGGAGTGAAAGGGAATCAGTGGATGTTGTGAATTAAAAAGTTCACTTTGTGTAGACCGTATCGGGTTTGCTGGCAGGAGGCCAATCAGGAACCAGATACCTATATCGTTAAAAGTTGTGTTGTTTATGTAGCAGCTTTTTTTATTCAGAACCATTCGCTCTCCTCCACAGCACATGGGAAGTTCAGATAGAAACAATACGGTGCCCACTCTCGCGTAGACGCGGAGCTGCTTGAACTAAAAGTAACACTGAGAAGGGTTTGTCCGGCAGCTCATAGGTTGGTTTGGTGATCAGCGTGTTGGAAAGCTGATCCATAGGTCCCGTGATCGAATCTTGGCTGCAAGATTTTTTTTCTAATCGACTATTTGAAGTTCTAAAAGTACTATTCTCTGAATGTAAATCCACGTAAAGCCACGTGCTGGATAGATGTCATGTGATGACAGTAAGTATCACGACGAGACCACTGGTTACAAGCTCGAAGCGTGGCACGTTGAGAGGACGTTGGCTTACGAAATAAAAAATTCGGATTCGATTCCTGGCGTGGGGCAAGTTTTTTCTTTATATCTTAAAAAATATTTTTTATAAGTTCAAAGGGCCTAGCAGGGTAAGATGGTGAAAAGTGCCTTGGAAGGAATCGTGATAAAAAATATATATATATTACCATATTCAGCATCAAAAATGATGGCTGTCCACCACATTTCAGCTCAAAAGATGCTAACCTAACCTCAACATAAATTAAAGTGTATTTTGTTATAGTTTAGCGATATCTCGGTCGGATTTGCACCGACGATGACCAGGCACGTACCCAGAATTTGGTTTTGGGAGGGGTTCAAGGTGTGTCGGGGCATGAAATGTATATTAAATATGTATAATTATCCCTGAAGTTACACTATTTTTCTATAAAACTCTAAGTTTTTTTTTGGGGGGGGGGTCCGGACACCGTGGACCCACTCCCAAAATACGTCCCTGACGATGACTTTTTTTAAAAAAAAATTGACGATTTTTCAAGCTCAACAAGATGGTAATTGTTTCATTTATGTTGGCTTCAAATTCAAATTTTTAGAGAGGTTAGAAAATTTGAAAATTGAATGATGCTGAAAGAATTAAACTTTGTTCCTCCAAATGGAGGAATATCCTGGCATCCCATTTTTTCGCACATATTTGTACTGTCATTTTGGTTGTCTAACTATTAGGCGTACAGTGAAACAATTCTCCTGAAGAAAAGAATTATTATTTCTTATAATTTCAACCTCCATTTACTTTTGTAAGTGGAGGTACGCATATTGTACATCTAAATTGGATATCCCTTGGATATCCTGTGCTATGTGGGACAATGCAAATGATACGTATGTAATCAAAAGTAATATATAACTGTAATGTTTTCTATCCTCTAACCGTCCTATTGTATCATCATCAATCTTAAATACTTACAATAATTTTGTATAATTAGATCTTAAATATGCAATTCATTACCACTTTATTTTACAGAGGAGTGGAAGTCGTCTTTTTAAAATTTGAAACTGTTAAAGTTAATACTCCTTTCGCTTAATAGGGTATATAAAAACATATAGGAAAACAAACAATAGCACCTTAAAAAAATATTTTCAGTCCCTGGATGTTACAGGTTTTTATTAAGGAAAATTAGCATTCCCCCTCCATCGGAATCAAGTCGGCTTTTGTCACGCTTTTCAGTCTGACTGATTCTCTTTTGAGGATTGTGCTCATTAGAGCCAGATGACGGAGCCAAACTCTCTCTCGCTCTGTCACTGACACACACCAAAAATATTAAGAAACCAAGTATTATTACATTATGTTTTTAAAGGTCAATGATAGGCTGGCGGTTACTTTATTGTTTCAAACCTCACTAAATCAGCATTGTATCCGGAGCGTTCACTGTTTAAAATATTTATTCAAAATTGAAAACAAAAGTCTCAAACTAGCTCCGACTAAATTTTATTCAATTTTGAGCAAGTGTTAGTGCTAAAAAATGAGACAACTTTTCTCATATAATGAAGAAATTTTATTAAAATTAATGAAGAAACACTTGAGAAAAGTTTTATCATTTTTGAACACCATCATTTCCTTTCCCCTCCTTTTTCACTCACATTGGACCGATAATACAAACTGTGCGTCTTCTTATTTTATGATGGAATGTGAGTATCTGTATGTATGTTTGTATGTGTGACTGGATGATATCCGTAAGCCAAGCGATATGGAAATTGATAATGAAGAAAGAATTCCACTGCTGTTCCTGAAACTTGAGACGAGAAGATTTTAGATGTAGCAAAGACCATGCCAGGGCTCGAAGAACTAAAGGACGAAAAAAAAATTCTCACCAATTGATCTTTTATTTTCTGTTGGCTTCTCTTCCAACATATGAAAGCAGGAAACTTCCTTCAAAGTGTTTTTCTTTTGAATATTCAAGAATCTTTTTGTCGCAGTATTTTATATTCAGAGAAAGGAAAATATTGTGCGGGTTTTGCTTACCCTGCTTGTTTCTTTATTTTAACGCAAAGTGAATGCGAAAGTTTGTATGTGTACGAATGCTTTCATTTAATACTCAATATTCTTAAACCGTTATGAATTTCTTTTTCTAGACTTCTAGAATTTTTATATATCAACAAATAGAGATGGGTCGATACCAGAATTTCACGATAATCCCGATACTTATTTTTAACCTTCGGTACTTGATATTCAATACTTTTATCACAATGGTTCTTCAACGTATTAAATAATACATATGTTTATTTGAAATTAAAATGTAAGTGTATTGTGTTCCTATAATTCAACTCTGAGTCATACATGCTTAAATAAAATTTAAATTCAAGAAGCTTTAGGATGGAAGTTATGGACGTAACGTTCTACCATGGGATTGTATTCACTGAAAGATGTTAGTTTCAAAAATTATCAAAATATCAAAAAGTATTAAGTTCATTCATTAGTTGAAGCATCGGTGGTATCGATGTATCGAAAGTATCGAAATCCCATCTCCAGTAGAGATGGAATATCGAATATATCGAAATCCAATCTCTAGTAGAGATGGATCTATACCAGGAATTCTCGATAGGTCTACTCGATACCGATACTTACTTCTGACCTTCGATAGTCGATACTGAATACGATACTTCCTTCAACAGTGCTCTACAATGTAAACTATTCATCCGTAATTAAAAGCAATATTCAAATATTTTCTATCGTTTATACTTTTTGTTCGGTTGTACAGTGAAACTAACTTTGTGGATCGTGGTAATATTTTTTTTTTAAGATTGGTGGTGTTATGAGACTTTCAACCACAAGAAAATGTTTTCTTACATATTCGACAAACTGCACGGTTATTGTTAATGGGATCCACTTCAAAATAATTCCACTCCTCACTCATAGTACCAACATACAAAAAACTGGAACACGAGTATAGCTCACCCTGCTACTTCGAGAAATAATGGTGAAACGTCTCCAACGCGATTTTTTTGTCATTTCTGTTTTTGCCCCGTATGAGGATTGGGCCCAGTTGGTATAGGAGGGATTATTGAACTTCTCGGCGCTGGCATATTTTATTTTACAGAAGCCTCATATAATAGGCATCCAAGCAAGTTCCTCTCTCCTTCTCTTTCTCTCGATCCTTCTATCTCTTTCTCTCTCTTCCATTCTCATAAAATATATCCCTCCTCTCTCTCTGACAACCACCTACACCAAAAATATTAAGAAACCATATAACAAGGTCTCTGGATACGGACTTTGCCACGTAGAAGTGTGTGTTTTATAAGGGTCACTGAATGGGCTATTGGCTGTTTTATTTTAAACTTCACACAACCAGCTGTGACTCCATGGGTCGATTCTTTCCTCTCTTTTTCTCACGCATATTTGAAAGGTAGTACAAATTGAGCGTCCTCTTGTTTGATGACAGTATGTGTGCGTGCGTGGCTGGATAGTCATAAACTGTACTGAACTTGGGGATGCTTTCAGTTCTTCGTTTTGTAATGAGGTCAGAGGTTACCAGAAAAAGGAATCTTTCGCAGGATCCGTAAGCAAAGAGATAAGGAAATTGACGGTGAACAAGTCCAACCACTGTCCCTGAAACTTGAGACGAAGAACTTCTTTTTTTTTCTGCAGCAAGCCAGACAACGAAGAGCTAAAGGACAATAAAATTTCTCACCAATTTTTCTCTTATGTTCAGCCACGATTTTCTCCCCCAAATATGAAACCAAGAAACCTGTTTCAAAGTTATTTTTCTTTTGAAAATTCAACAAGCTTCCGTCGCAGTATTATATTCAGACTTAGTTATAATTGTAAGTAACTTGTCAATTTCTTACTGTACCATGTTCTAGAAATGGGTTAATAAAAAAATTTCTGGATGTTGATACTCATTTCTGACCTTCGATACGCTATACCCGATGCTTTCCTCAACAGTGTTGTACAATATAAATAATATTTATGATAAAAGTAAAATTCAAATATGCAAAACAATTTTATAACTTTGGGACTTTAATAGCTTATTCTATTTTAAATAGTTATTTTCTTTTGCGCATTGTTGACTATTTTCTTTTACATAATATTAGATATTATCTTTCTAAAATTTGAGACTATACGTTAAAATATCGTTCACTTTCTGAGTGTATCAAAATAAAAGCAAAACGAAAAACATCAGCATCTTAACCTACAAGAACAATTAATGACTGAAAAGAATATTGAAGGCACTTGTTAAGAAACCCGAGAATTTTCATTCTATCGCGATCAAGTCGAGTTCCTCTTTTGTTACATATTATTTCTGTTGTACTGAAACGTCTCTCGGAGAAAACTGTTGCCAGCTGATAATACACAAATATCACTTTGGCAATTTCCTCAAATTTCGAATATTTTTTTTTTTAGTAATCAAGTCTCACGTGCAAGACTATATACCAGGTGCTAAAAGCATGAATTTGAAAATGTTATACAAAAGAAAGAAATGTTTTATTTTTGTAGCTCAACAAGTTTTTGAATGCTCGGCAAACTGGATCGAAAGTCAAAGTATCGAGGTATCGATATCGAGAACCTATCTCTAGTGAAACGTGAAAGAGAACTGTGCCATTCCTATTCTCCCTTGTAATAAAGCAAAGGGACGTATAGCCATTGTATATTATATTACATGAATACCTCAAGGTTCCTGCATCGACACTTTTAACAAAGCTCTGTGTGCCTTGTATTCAGGGAAGGGACACAACTGACAGGGACAGCAATGGCAAACTAAGCATTTTTCAACTAAAAAAAGAAGACAAAGACTGTTTTTGAAGCTTGTATGAAGGTAAAATTTCAAAATGGAATTAATACCAAATAAAAACGACTAAACGCACTTTGCCTTAGGCAGCAACTTGCAACGCGAGAAGGGGGACAGCCATGACACTCGTGAATCAGGTAATTCAAGAAAACATTAAAAATATTCGAACTACTAGCAAACTGGAAACAACACGATGCTAACATACATATTTTGATTCAACACGACGGTCTTTTGTTTTAGGTGTGCATGAAGCAGATTTATATGACACCTAGCGGATTTACATAGCAGTTAAATCCAAGGGACACCAATGACTCGTAATCAGCTGACAGAAGAAAAGCATATATTTAATATTTTTAAATTCCTTCATTTTAGAAAATGGCTTATGAGTATTAAATCTTAAGATTCACTATACAATCATAAAATGTGATCTTATAAATACTGAAAGAAAACGATCCAAAAATATATTGAAAAATGTGAAATCGTTACTTGGACAAAGAAGAGCAGTGACATTTTTTATAATTTTAAATGAGTCTGTTTATTTTATTTACAGTTTGGTTTCAATGATAAGGTAGAAGAACATTTTAATATCTGTGAAAACCATGAAAAGGCAGATAATATATACAACACAGATACGACAGAGGAAGTGAGAACTAAAAACTCAAGTCAAGGAACGTAAATGAAACAATGCCCTACACGCACAAATGGTGCATAAAATTGAAACATATCAAAATTCTTCCTTTCGGCATTATTTCTAGAAGTACTTTTCGAAATCATTTTCAACTTTAAATGATGAAACTTCAAGCGTACAACTTACTTAGCACATTGTGTTAGTTCAGAAAAGTAGGACTTTTCTGTGATATTGTGCAGCCATTACTACCTACTTCGAGTTTCAATGTATTTATTATTTGATTGATTGTTATTAGCGCCCTAAAGAAGCTAGTAATCTTCTAAGGACGGGACCAATAATTCTGGGTAAAGTGAACACCGAACCATTTTGTTCAATGGGACCCCGAGCGATCACAAACACAGAAAGCTAGCACGCTGACCTCTCGAGCACTCCGAGGCAAGGGTGCCCATTAGGGGGGGAAGGGGCGGCGCTCCCCCCTCTAGTCGGAGAAAATTATACTATGCAAGATAGAAAACAAAAATAAAATGTTTATATGTACTTTCTATATTTTATTTTTTATTTACTTTTATTTTATTGTCAACACAACAAGCTTCGTAGACCAATTAGAGTGTCGATATTTAAAATGCTCATATACAGACATTTTTATTACAATATTTCTAAATGCGTTGGAAGACGAAGACATATCACATATATCCAATTCGATGAAGTTCTACTCATTTCATTGTAGGTAGTTACATATTCTCCAGTTTGGTGATTTCATCATTATATTGTCCTTGCCTCTTTGCAGTGGAAGAGACCAGTGTTGTCTACCTAAGTTTTTAATGAAAGGGACACGAAACTGTAACAATGATACCAAGTCTGTGCAGTCTAAGCCATTTTGAATTATTTTTCTTAAAAATAACAGATCAGAAATGCTATGTCTTTGCTCTAATGAACATAAGCATAGTACATTTTCTCTAATGTAGAAACGTTGTTAAATTTCCTTCCCATTTTTATTACAAATGCTAGAATTTTGAAAGCTTGATTTGTAATATTTTTTTATGTGGCTGTTAAAGGTTAATTTCATATCAAACGTGACACCAAGATTTTTTAACTACGTCGGGCCTACTTATGAATTTAACAATTAAATATATAAATCGTTTTATTTGTACTGAATAATAAAACTTCGTATTAATTGCAATTTGATTGATAACGCACCAGTTAGTAAAGTTGCCTAAACTATGCTGTAGTTTTATGGCATCTTCATGGAATTAATGTTAGCATATATTTGAGGTCATCTGCAAGTAGCACTTTTTCATTATCTGGTAAGAATTGCGGTAGGTCATTAATGAACGAAAGGAATAACAACGGTCCAAGATTCGAGCCTTGCGGGACTCATGACAGTGTTCCTTAAATAGAACAGACCGTTTGCGATTAGTTAGATAAGAGCACTTGAACCTAATCAAAGATAGAGAGAAGTGATGGTGATTTAATTTATTTAATAAGTGTGTCAAAGGCCTTTTCAAAGTCAATGTAAATCGCATCGACTTGTTTTCCTTCGTCCAACGAGTTTTCAATAAAATCTAACAATTGTAAGGTTTGTTACCGTGGATTTTTGTGAAACAATGCCATGTTGTTTAGTTGAGATAACTGCCTTCAAATGATTAATAATTCGTTGATATACAATCAGTTCAGAGAATTTTGCAAAGATTGGTAAGTTTGCTATAGGCCTGTGGTTGGTAATTTCTCGTTTGTTGTTTGTTTTAGGTATAGGACAAACTAAAGCAGATTTCCATTTGTTAGGGAAAATACATGTTTTTAGTGCCAAGTTGAACGTAATGAATAAAGAATATTTAAATTTATCAATACATCCTTTCAGCATATACGAGGGGATACCATCAGATCTAACTGTCGTTTTGGATTTTAGATTCTTGACAGCCTTTCCTATCTCGTTCAAATGTATTTGATCAACAAGTAGTATTCAGATGTCTTCGTAACCCCTAGAATAAATATCAAAATTACTGAACGGTTGAGAAGAGAACAAATACTAATTGAAAATACTGTTCAAACATACTAGCTATTTCTTCATTGTTACACAAATCCGACCTTCAAATTTTAATATATTTGGGGGAAGATGTTTTGTTTTGTTTTTAATAAATTTTCATAAATTGACCTGGATCAATATTGAGATTATTATCAGAATTTGATATAAAGGTCTTATAGGCTATGTTTATGTCTTTCTTGACTTGCCTACGCAATCGAACAAATTCCTGATAGTAGTGTTTTGAATTTTCAATTTTGTATTTATAGACTTTATATGATAAATTGTTTTAACTTTGAGTTCCCTAATAATGTCTTTAGTAAAGCAGCAAGGATACTTTGGGATAGAGTTTCTTTTGCAGGGGCCATATTTGACAAATATTTCATAAATAATATCTTAAAGTTTACTATACTAACTAAGTCATTGACATTATTATACTCTTTTAAGCATTTCCAATCAACTTCCAGTATACTTTAAGGTTGGTTTAGTGTACTTCATGACATTGTTCTTTTTGCGTCCTTAATTTAGTAAATATTGTCGTGGTTATCTTGTTGATAATTTTTAGTAAATCATAGAAAAACTGTCACTTTATCCTTGCCCCCCTCTGAAAACCACAAGATGGACGCCCATGCTCCGAGGCCATCTTTAGTTGAAAATGAAGTCCACTTTGAAATATCCTGAAAATATGTTCGAAATAAGAAATTTGGATATATGTTTCAATTCTGTGCGATGTACGCCTCAAAAGCCAATTTTCTATTAATCGTAAATATACACTTCGTATTTTATAAACGTGTTAAGTTTAAAAGTTGAAATAGAAATGTAACTTGATACATACAGTTCATGTATTATTTCTTTTTAATGAAGGTGAACAGGATTCCAAAGCGTGAAAGTAAAATAGATTCCAGAATACACAACTAAGGAGTATTCATCCTCTGTTATTAAACATAAACTTTTGTGTGTCCAGATAGATTTCAATGACCTTGTTAATATGGGCCAAGTTCTCTTGTCTTCCTATTCGTTCGCTTTCCGTCTCCTTGTAAGAACACTTCCTTGTGCGAATATCCACAACAAGTTCTCATTGAGATGTATACAATTAGACAGTGGCCAAACAAGATGATTCTTAATGAATGTACACATTTATTTCCCTTGTTGCGAAATTCACACAAACAAAAGTCGCACAAGGCCAGCCAGCCACGGTGTTCAGCTCCTTCTCACTGCTGTTCAGCAGCAATCCGAAATGACAGTGAAAGTTGTTACGAAGTCACAATCCTTTTTTGTCTGCCTTCAAAGTACGGTTCTCAATTCGATGTGTACGTGACTTCTTTTCTTTTCTTTCTATCGTTTTTTTTTTAATGTTTCCGAGGCACAACTTTTCAAGCAGGATAAAAATATTTTGTTTATTGCAGTTAAAATATCGAAAAACTGCCTAATATCGATACAGTTTCGGATGAATATTTGGTGAAAGTTATTATTTTCGAAGTTTCTGGTTCAGGGATATACGTTCCAGGGGTCCGGACCCCCCGAAATTGAGATATTTTTGTAAAATTAGTACATTTTTGGCAAATTATGCTTGCTGTAACGGCCCTAGAAAATTTAAGGATACGATATTCTCTAAAATTCTTATAGTTCGTATTCCGGGTACTCTTGGGCTTCCTTTGACATATTTCCTATTTCAAACATGTTTTTTTCTATCAACTGCGTATTATTGATAAGTATCTTATGCACACTTGTAGCATATAATGCTCTTTATATTTATTCCGGGTAAAGGGTAAAAATACATAGCTAATTTTTACGGCTTTTTTTAGTATGTCTCTTGCATAGTTGACGAGCTTTCCAGATTTGAGTGGATTGTAAAAACAAATATTTAAATATGAAACTTCAAGGACTATGTCTAAGGGTCTCTAGAAAGATAGAGAAAACGAGACAAAACAAGTTTTCAAATTGTGTATAAGTAATGTACCCACTAAGCGAGACTCTTCCCGTGTCTAGCCACGAAAACAAGACGAAATAGGATAATTTATCTCCAAATCTCGTATCGTCTCGTCTCGTGGACAACATGCTGTTGGCTAAATTTTCTTAGAGATACGTAATATAACCCACAGTCGGCGTAATGAAGACTTTCTGTAAGCTTTGTTACATCGAATTGGAACGCAGTAAGTTAGAACATTTAGTAAATAAGTTTCTTTTACTCTATGTATTTATTTTTATGTTTAAGCGCATTTTATAAAGTTATAATCACTAAAATTTAAGTATTATGGGTAAATCGTAACGCTCGCTGCCTTGCAATAAAAGCTCGCGGGTTTGATACTCGTGAGGACTCGAGTGCCTCGGAGTCTACTTTAAACTGCAGCTTTCATCCTCAGAATGTCATCTTTATCCGACTGCAAACCATCATCAGTTCACCTCGCACAGGAACCTTTGAGTCACTTCGTTAAACATTTGGCAATAAGAGGACTTGCTTTTCGTGGTGATAACGAAATTTTTGGATCTCCAAATAATGGTAACTTATTGCTCTTTTTAACCCATTTTTGAAACAACATATCCAAGAACATGGCTCTAAAGGTTGTGGCCATCCGTCATATTTGTCCAAGACTATTCGTGAAGAGTTCATCGGCCTTATGGGAACCAAAGTATTCAGTAAAATAGTTGGCGAAATTCAAACAGCAAAATACTACGGACTAGTTGTAGATTCAGCGGTAGACACGGAACATGATCAGCTAGCTGTTGTAGTAAGGTACTGTCTCGAGGGAAGAGATCACGAAAGATTTTTGTGTTTTGTTCCTATAAACAGTCATACGGGAGATCCTAGATCTCTTTGGAACATACAATGTTAGGATAGAAGATTGTCGCCCGCAATCCTATGGCAATGCCAGTAACATGAATGGGAAATATTCAGGCTTAAGTGCAAAGATTAAGGAATTGAATTCATAAGCATTTTACGCGCCCTGTGTTGTGCACCAGTGCCGGATCTAGACATTTTTCTGGGGGGGGGGGGCAAAGTTAAATTTTGTCGCCCTTTCCATCGTTTTAAACAACACGACCGGACGACGCGACGGCCACACGTAGTGTCTGACATCACATAATGATACTTTCGTTATCTTCTCTGGAGCCTGTCGTGGCATCGCTATTACTAACTCCAGTAAGGAAGTGGACCTGCCTATCTGACTTGAATCGCAGTTTTAAATTTTAGAGATGAAGGTAGGTTGTATGGAATAATATAAAAAATGTCTTAGCGAGCCGGTATTTCAATTTAATATGCGATTTTACTTCCTTTTTTTAGGAGCTTTTACATTTTTAGCTGTTTGTCGCCCCCTTAACGTACCGCCCGGGGCGCTTCCCCGTTCCCCCCTGTAAATCCTGCACTGTACACTTGTTAAACCTCATGGCCCAAAACAATGCAGAATAATCCTTATAATCAGTTGATTTTTTTTTTTTTTTTTTTTTTCAAATCTTGCAACGACTATATGACCCTTTTGTAGCTTCTACTTATCGTTGGCACATTCTTGTGACGAATAATGGGCGACTTAGGATATTGTCTGATACTAGATGGTCGTGCCGTGGGGAAGCAATATCAGCTGTTCGACAGTATTTCTATGCATGCCGTTTACGCGCAACTTTTCAAGAACAAAGAAGAAAAGGCAGAATTGCTTCGGAAAAAGCTAACAAAACTGGATATTGGTTGTTTTCTGAGATGACGTGTTGTCTCGAATGGACAGAACTAACAAATATTTGCAAATGCCTGCAGTGGGCTTAATAAGCGGGTGTCAAGTGTTGCAATCATTGATTCCGTTTCTCAGCCGTGCTAGGGAAAATTTTGATGAATATGAAAAACAACCCCCTTTCCGAATTCAGTGGTCCTCCGTTCCGTTCCGTTGTGCTACGTCCCGTTCACTTCCGTTATGCACACTTATCCGAATTAAATAAGTGTTTAAAACTTTAACCACGGATGTCATCCAAGTCTTGAAACAGCTGAAAACTCTCCACGAGTAATGTGAGTGAGTATTGGGCAATGCCGATTCAAGGTAGTTTGATGCGAAGTGAATAAGCCAAAAAGCAAAATGGATGAAGATAGAATTCCCATACTTGTAGGTATTCGGCATATATTAAATAACAACAGACGAAGATTGATAGCTGTTCGAAGGATGATCACAATTCTACAGGTTATTCTGAAAGTTATTGCAAGTTAAGTGGGTCTCATGAACTATGAATCACTAAATAATGTTAAGTTTAACAGGTCAGGAAATCAGGATCTATGAATAGCCACCACCTAAGTCGTGAGCCTTGACAACCTTACGCATTTGAAGTTCTAAAATCACTTCAAATAATTATAATAGTTCTAAATCTTAGTATTCGCTAGGAATTATCCCAAAGAGGGGAGCAATATCAGGAGAACATTATATATATATATATATATATATATATATATATATATAATGTGTGTGTGTGTGTGTGTGCGTCACTGTCACAGATATGGGATAAATTTACAGATAAATCATGAAGAGGAGCAAGTTATACTCAATTATTTATTTATTACATACGATTACAGAACGTTCATTAGACTACAGTTTACTATTTTCTTAAGACAAGATAAAATTAATTTATGGGTGTAAAATTTGATTAAACATCGTTTTCTGGTTAATTAGAGTTTTCTCCTTTTAGTAGCGCTATCGTTTGTAATGGCAAAGCAAGAAGTACACAGCAAGATATGACTGTGTTAACACTTTTTGATATCTCACGGTGACCATCACTTGTTTTGTTAAATCAATACAACAAAATGTTATTGATTTCGGCGATTGAACACAATGGATGGACAATATTAGTACTATCATAGTGTTGAATCACCGAAATCACACAACAAACGATGTTAACAAAAAAAGTGGTGGTCTCCTCGGGACACTGGAAAGTGTTTAATGAACACAGTCAATTTTTCCAGTGTACGGTACCACATTCGCAATTTGTGGAAAGGTGGAAATTCCCAGGCAGCCATAGATACTTCCGTGAAACATTTTTCCTTCCGACTTTCTAGGGGAGAACTTGCTAATAGTTTGCTGAACGATATAAAATAATCTCAAACATAAAATAAAATTGAAGTCATCATAATTTTCAAATTAACTTATTGGAATCTGAACTCAGAACACAGTACAACATTGTTAACAGTAACTTCTCAGTAACGGCGGACACTAACACATCCAATATTTTTGAATAATGAAGATCATCAAATACCTGGCATGTAAGAGCTCGTTGTTCATTACAATAGAAATTAATGTGGTGTGACCAATGACTATTATTTATTTACGTCTTGTTTTACATGGCGAAGTTAAGGCCCTTACGGCCTTTTCTACCACTGAACCATGAATACAAAGAGAGTAATTAACAGTTTCGGTAAACACTAACTACTATAAGATG
>JAGDQP010018089.1:0-37224 GCA_022664845.1 Lepisma saccharinum
ATTTGCTATTTGCTAAAAGTAGTTTTAATTCTTAAAAGCAAAAAGATTAATATTTTACAATGAATTTGCCATTGTTTCGAAAGTCATCTAGTAGCTACAGTTGCAATATGTGAATCCTTTTTATGTAAAACGTAGAATTACTGCCACTTTTTGTAAACATAATTTTTCCTTTTTTTCATTATTACAAATGAAAGATTTTTGTCTAAAATCAGTGTAAATTCTGCCACAGGAAGAAACATTGAGGCATGTCTGATAGAACTTGTCTTGGAAATTTAGGTTTTCTCTTAAAGTCGACTGCGTACAACAAAAACACGTTTCTTAATTTATTTGCTTCTGTTCCGAAACGTAATTGATAAAGAAAAAAATAAAATAGTGGGTGGTAGAAGGTACATCACGGTGTTCGGATGTCTTCAGCATTGATGGATGGTTGCCGGTAGAATTGTTTGATGGCGGTTTGCAGCACGAATTATAGAAACTTTGCGGATGGAGATTCTCAGGTTTGCGTTGAACATAAATAAGAAGACACTTTTATTACTCCTTTTCTTGCTTGACTTGGCGTGTCTACACAATAAATGAAGTATTGGCTACGAAGGCGTGTCCAGAGATTAAATCAACAAATATTGCAAGGCTTCCATGGGAATAGAACAACTGTATCTGTTTCATCACCAATTTCTATGATGCTTCACAGAAGGTAATTGCTATTTTCTTGAATACGACGTCATATTGATCGATGGCATAACGGTCTTTGGAAAAAGAGAAACTTAGTGGCGAAAACAGATTCCAAGCTGAGTGGGTTTCTTGACAAGCTCCGTTAGTCACACAACTAAAGCAGAGGATAAGATCGCTTGATGGGAACTCAGCAGATACATTCAGTCGACAAGAACTCTTACTTTTACTCAAGGCATTACACATGAACACAATGTTGAGGTAGAGAAGTATTTTAAGACAGAAAACTGTTAGAAATATGTGCTAGTCTTGTTTCAAAGGACAATTTTCTCCTGCATATTTATTGAACACACAGTAACATCATATGCTGGATTATTCTTCATGAAGTAATCAATAAGTGCTCAAAGTAAACTTACACCATAATTCGCGGATTGGAACAGGTGTGTATTATTTGGATATAAACTATTCTCTTACTGCCACAACGTGCATTCTACTAGCTTTTGCTTCGTCATATTTTATAAATCCTTTAATTAATGTTGTCTTTCTCTTCAATTTCAGTAGATCCAGAGGCTCTTCAAAGAAATTAGCTTCGTATCGGCCATTGGCTATTCTTCGTAGAATATTCTCGGTACGTCACTAAAATCTTCCTCACGATGTGACTGCTCACCCATTTTGGTCTTCCGTTGTTAAGTCTTTGCCTTTATTATTAAAGGGGACCATACAAGTTCCTTGTCTGATGGTGTTTTGTTTGAGGAAAGCAGTAACAGTGGAATTATTGCCAACCTCTACAAGATAATTACTCCTTTCTTTCTTCACAGGGCAATCAACGTGGGACAGAGAGTTCTTAAACCATTCTCGTGTTGGTCACTTGTGGCACTTGATGACTCAAGAAGTATTCTGCAACAGTTTTTTCACGCAGAAAAACGCTACAACACTCGTTGCAACAAAAACCAGGGAAATTCTTGTCGTCGTTTCACTACTTTTATCTTTCTTCTGCAGTCCCATTAGATTATCCTTGTTTGCAGCCCTTTCCATTCCATCTAGACGTTGCCTATCCCTGATAATTGCATATTTATCACGTTCCAGAGTTGACCAGAAACGACTGTAACATCCAGCAAAGAAGACGCTTGTCCCTGCGAACGTAGCTAACAAGGTGACATTTGTAAAGAACAAACAGGATACCAGGAATAAGTGACTGCACGCTATTGAGCCATAGTGTAAGAACATACACAGAATGTGTTCCTTTTCTAGGTATTCCTGAATTCCCGTGTGTTCCAAACAGAGTATTCGGAATCCATTCTTAGATGCTGTTTCAATCTTCTTTAAGTAAAAGTTGACTGCGTTTTGTCTACTACTTTGGAACGGATCATTTAAAATATAATTTATGACGTCATATCCGGAGTCACTTTCTCTCGCTACACATAATATTGGTGACGTGGAACTGCGTAAATTAGTAGTCCTTCCATCATCATCATCATTTTCCAGAGACTCATCTCTTGATTCTCTAATAAGCTTAAATTTACTCAGACGTGACCTTCGCATACTGTCCTTTCGACTACTATATTGACATACAGTCAAGCGTAACTCTCTCTCTCTCTAGAAGTCCTCGGTTTTTCTTCTACAATAACTTCCTCACCTGACTGGGATGTGAAAGACTCTTCTTCTCGGATTGTCCATAGCTTTTGATCATTTAGAGCTGATGGCGTCATCTTGTTTTCCTTGTTGATAAGATTTTCGTTCTTCCTGTTGTCCCGATTAAGCTTCTTTGGCTTTTCTTTGTCCTTTCGAGAATCTTCACTCACTCCTGTCTTCCGCTTGAAGAGGCTCTTTAATCCATTCCTCAAGTTTCTTTTCTTTTTTTCGGGTTTTGGTGCTGCAATGTTTTTCTTTTCTTCTGGTTTTGGTGCTGAACCTTCATCATCTGTGACCACCTCCTTAGATGTGCTCGGTTCCTGCTTATCGCCTGTCTGTCTCTTCATACTTCTGGCTTTTTTTATTTATTGCTCCTAACTGAAATTGCACACGTCCTACCTTATCTTTTATCACCCCCACAAAGAAAAATCGGTGATTTCCTAGGTATCCATTGTTAAAAGCCAGGCATTGCCTTAGAAATTAATAAATAACAATGAATCTACATGAATATTGAATTAAGTTAAAAGGAACAGGTAATAAAAAATCCTGCAAAATATTGAAGTTAGACATCGGAAGATAAGACAAATAAAAGAAAACTTCCTTATTCTAACAATTACAAGTACTTATTTCCGTTAATACGAATTGACTTAACATTTCTTTTAAACGCAATAGCGACCTTTTTTTTTTTCATTTTATTTATTAATTTATTTTTGGTTTCCCATTTCGCCTGCAATATCGTGAACGGTGCCCCAGCGCCCGAGTCTACACAGACACATTATATTGAAGTACAGTTTGTCCGTGTGCGAAGATGTTTTGTGGTTACTCCTTCTTATAGCAAAGTACACGATAGACTATACTATTAAAAATGACGAAAAAGCTTGCTGGTGATGTCTCTTAACGTAGACTTGTAAGCAGGCGAGACGAACCCACTGACTAGGCCAGTACCAGCCCCTCCTTCTTTCCAATGGACGGCGTTCAGAGTATTTTCATAGCCGTAATAAATAGGTAGAAATAGGAACAATAAATAAATAATCGTTCTATATCCCAACGAATACTTATTACGTTTCGATTTCTATTCTCCGATTATTTTCTTCTCGTGTTTTTCGGTATTAGGTCATCCGGGTTCAGCGTCGTCTGTTCAGGAGGGAGACGGGGAGTAATGCCTTCAATCATAATACGAGAGGGGTCTTCGCATCTATATTCATTACAGAATCATCATCATTGTCAATTTTGTATGTTTGGGCCATTTTAGTAACTAATGACTTCGGCTCGTCTCGTGTCCATTAGCTGTTAAATCTTTAAAATCCACAAACATCCATGCTCCAGCTGGGATTCGCACCCGGGACCTTCGAGTCGCTGGCTTAGCGCCCCAACTCACACGATTATCATAAGCCAGTACATCCAGGATTTTTTACTAGTCTCTGCTCCAAAATATCAGTGCTTCGATTTAAAATTAAATTTAGTTAGATCTTATGGAATTACATAAAAATCATTCTATACTTTAATTCATGGGAGACACGTATTTTAAAATATTTGGAATATGCTCCAAAATCCTTAGTTAGAAACGAAATGTGTATTTTCATTAGAGAAATGTAAGCTACATAGTCCTCTAAGGTTATGAGACAGGCAAGCAGGGTTGTAGTCGAGGGTATACGGAGGTATACGCCGTATACCCTCTGATTAACCTTACACATTATTAATATATATATATATTATTTGCTAAAATGTGAATATCATCAACTTTTTTGTTTATTTATGTAATTTGGCTATTAGTCCGGTGAGATTATTACCGTAGAGTTATAATTAGAATAGAGGTAGCGTGAGGCTGTTTTCTTTGCGAGGGGAGTGAAGCCAAGAGACGAAAGGGACGATGCACTTCTACCACATTGACTGGCCCCATATTTAGAGGCCCTCTATACAGAGTATTGGCTTCTCACTCTTTCTTATGAGAAAAGAAAGTTATTAATGAGGAGTGCGAATGTTAGATCAAACCTCCAATATAACTATCGTTGTTCGAAAAGACAGCTGTTTCGCAAAGAATTGACAATTGTAAAATGTTTGAAAATGTCCCAGATCTTTTGTGCTGTACATTGTAGTCACACGACAGAAATGTGCGTTTCAAAAAGGTTACCGGCTAACCCACAGTACTCAATATAGAGGAACTTTAATGAGGCCAGAACATCGAGCTCTACGTAAACGATACTGGAGTGACTACTTAGAGTTGAAAGATAGACGCCTGAGCAAATATTTAAACTCGTTTGTCAACTTCCAGTTAAGTTCAATGTGGACCAAATTTTCAGTTCTCACTCAGTTTTATACGCTTCTTATCGCTGTTTTTTGATTTGTCTTAATTCCTGAGTTATTCATGTAAGAGTATATCGTACTCTCCATAGAATAGAAAATAATGCAAAAAATATTTACATTTTTTGACAGAATTAAAACATAAATAAAAAAAGGGGTACACCGTGTTATTAAGCTTAAAAAACTGAGTTAGAACCAAAAATTTTGTTCATATTGGTTTAGACTGGAAGTGGACAAACGAGTAAGTGTTCTGTCCGCTCCCTGGCTTCATATATTCATGAATTTTTTAATGGCTACAGTCAGTCCAGTATCGCTTTTTGATAAAGGTCATTGGACCACACAATATGACTGCCACTGAACCGTAAATTTGGCTTCATGTGACGTCATGAGAGCTCTCTCTACAAAATGTTGAGAAAGGAAAGAGGGTACAAATGCATGGTGTGCGTCAGCATTTTATTGCCATTGTTTGACTACTATAATCCTTTTATAGAAATGTGCACAATATGTACAGTTAATTTGAGCAGAACTTTCAGTTTCGTTGGTCTCTTTGTGCAGGTCTTGACTTACATAAGATCTGACATGTGTTTCAAAAGAAAGATTTGACTTTTTGAGGGATGGAGTAAGATGTATATAGATTTGTAACGTGCATATAGATTCCAGGGCTGGGTTGCAAGAAAAATACTTAGGTGTAAAATCTGTCTTAAGCAGACCATGGAACTCTACGTAATACTGGAGTGACTACTTAAATAATAATAAAAAACGGGCCACACAGCGACATCAAACGTATAAAACTGAGTTAGAACTGAAAATTTGGTTCACATTGGTTTAGACTGGAAGTGAACAAACAAGTTTGAAGGTTTGCTCTAGCGTCTACCGTTAACAGTAAGTAGTCACTCCAGTATCATGGAGAGCTCGATGGTCTGATTTAAGTCAGTTTTTACACTTAAGTATTTTCTTGCAACCCAGCCCAGAAGTTAAGAGATACAAGTTACATTGATGAACAAAAAAATCACGAGGTAATCTTATATATATATAATCCGAGATATTATATGTGACACAAAACTGACATTTCATACAAAGAAATCTTGAACCTTAATGTGGCCATTTACAAAATATGAAATTTTCGTGTCTCATATATTTAGGGTTATATATAGAAGATTCTCAAAAGTATTTTTTTTTAATTATTATTATTAATTTTCATCTATGGGCGCATTCAACCGACTAAGGTAGCACTAAGCGCTTAGAGAGCACTTGAATCTTATTGATTTGCTTATGGGTAGCAACCAATACGATTAAAATGCTCTCTCAGCGCTTAGTACGACCTTAGTCCATTGAATTCGCCCAATGTTACTTGTTCCCCTTTGCTTCTGGAGGCGGTATATAGAATTATAACCATAGAGTTAGGAAGAAAATAGAGAGAACATACATAGCGTCACATGACGCCAAATTACCGTTCATCGGCAGCCATCTTGTGTGGCCCCATTAGAGTCCCTCTATACCGAGTACTCTGAGGATTGCCTTTTTCGATACGAGGATGAGTGCACCTTAGAGAGGCAATACTCGGAAAAGAGGGTCTCTAAATATGGGGCCGGTTAATATGGCCGAAATGCCTCGTCCTTTCCATCTCTTGGCTTCATTCCCCTCTATTTATATTCCTAACTCTATGATTATAACTAAAGGCCGCTTTAGACGATACAATTTCTCGTACGATGAATCTTAGCGAAAGTAGTGTACCAGCGTAAAAAGAAAAAGAGTTATAGATTTATACCATAGAATCTTGCTCTATTGTAGCATTCTTGCTTTCACGCTCTGGCACTACTACTAATCGTAAGATTCATCGTAGCATAAATGCTGTCGTCTAAAGCGACCTTAATTGTTAACCATCGACCTCCATTAATACGATACTGGACTGACTGCAGCCATTGAAAATTTCATGAATATATGAAGTCAGAGCGGAGAGGAAACTCAATCCCGTTTGTCCACTTCCAGTCTAAACCAATATGGACCAAATTTTCGATTCTAACTCAGTTTCTTACGCTTGATATCGCTGTGTGAACCTTTTTTATTTATATCTTAATTCATGTAAAAGAAACGTAAATATTACTTTTCTATGTATGCAGAGTGCGGGTTTCTCTTACATGAATAACTCAAGAACTAAGACTTAAATAAAAAAAACGGACCACACAGCGATATCAAACGTATAAAACTAGTTAGAACTAAAAATTTGGTTCACATTGATTAGACTGGAAGTGGACAAACGAGTTTAAATACTTGCTCTGGCGTCTATCTTTTAACACTAAGTAGTCACTCCAGTATAGTTTACGTAGAGCTCGGTGTTGTTAACTGTTATAGAGGCTTGGTAGTTGTGCGAATGTCTCAACAACCTTCTTGTTTATCTTTACCTCAACGTAACAAATTATACATATAGTTTCGATGTTATTGCCTCACTAGCATGTAAATCAAAGTATTTTTCTTTTGTAGAAATTAAATGAATTAATTCCTATATTTAATGGAAGCATGGATCAAAAAATGATGGAAACATACAACTGCAAAAAATGGTTGTGTTAATTCAACACATTTCGGTGACCCAGGGCAACCAATATCATTTGTGTTAAATCAATCGAATTTTGATTTTGTTATTTCACGGTGTAGATCACCCCCGCCATCTTGGTATGACCTTTCCATTGATTTACATGGGATTCGTTTTACTCGTCTTATGTCTCTCTCAGAAATAGAATATTCAAGTTCTGATTTCACGAAATTTTCCTCGGTGTGTATTTTGACTCTTGTAGAGTTTTGCTTTGTGAAGTTTCTTTAAAATAATGTATTATTAATAATTTACCATATCAATCACAATACGTTAACGGGAAATTATACTGTTCGTGTGTAGACTGTTCGTATATAATACAGCGTGACTCAAAGAAAACACGACAAAACACTAGGAGAAAATAGAAGTTAAAAATTACGCCTCTGAGAGGGATAAGTCTAGTAAAACAATGGAAAGTTCATACTAAGATGGCGGGGCTGATCTACATCGTTAAGGCCTTTTAGCATGTTTGGCTCAGGCCAGGATGGGTTAGTTATCTTTAGTTCCACACAAGCATCAAAACAGTGTTCAATACAGCAACAGTAGCTACCCCTTGTCTCTGATGGAATACAATGCAGTTGCTATAACGTGATTTTCATTGTATTTCTGGTGCTTGTTTTTATTGTTGTTGGAGTAAAATCATGGATTTGAAATGATTGCGTACTATATAGTTCTTTCGCGTCTTAAACGTGGGTTTTGTCGGCCTCAGCCAAAGTTCTCTAAAGACCTTAAAAGTTAAATTCAAATTCAATGGGTTTTATGCCTTTTATGAACACATCGTAACTTCCAGATTAGCAGGGTTGCCAGATCTTTTTTTTACCAGTGGAGGACACTGCAACGGCACGGCGTATACACAGTATTCAGGAAGTAATTTAATAATTTGTCCCCCGAAATAAATGAGTAGGAAATACCACCTTGCACTGTCCACACAAGCCGACCTGCACCTGGGTAAAGTACCGGACAAAATATAACTTCTACCCGTCACCCAATCCAGACACCTGACAACTTGGCAGCTAAATGTACAAGGCAATATTTCAAACCACTCACTGTATACCACTAAGCATACTAGAGCATTGGCATGTGCCCTTTCTAGGATTTTAGATAAGATTTCAACTGTTAAGACTAGCAAATAAAAGTATTTAATAAACCTGAGGACTGCTTGGTTTTTCAAAGATATAGCCAGGACTTCGTTTAGAAATAATAAAGTGTTTATTACAATGAAGTGTAAATGCTTCATTCAAATCCTATAAAATATAAAGTTCAACAACAAACTTACCAAATCTTTACGATCATTATTCATAACATAATTCATTACATTAGTGCCAGTATGTGTCCTGAATTTCATTACAAATTAAATCATATAATGCAAGCAACTTCGATTGCTGAAGTAAAAAAAAAAAAATGATTCCATGAAAATTAGCCACGTGACTCATTCAATATTGCGAACGAACAATGATGAAAAGTTCTTAATGTTTGATAACTCGTGTGCATGTACTCGGTTGAGTAAAACCACAACTACCACTTCTACTCCGTTTGACCAAGGGGAATTTAGCGTTAGAAAAACAAACATAGGTCTAAATAGGTTACAATCCCCATTAATTAGTCCTACATTTGCGTGTATTTTCTCATTACAATATTTCATTAAAGTGATTATTTCTTGCCGGGCAGCATTTAGCACATTACAAGCTGCTAACAAAAGCACAGAATATAATCCAAAGAAATTTAACTGCAGAATAATGTTCCACAATATCTGTATAAAATACAGTTGTAGCATTCGGAACAAAGCAAATGACACGAAGTTACAGATTCGTAAAGAGACAAAGATCCACGGTATAATTCATTAAGTATCTCAAATCATAAATATAACACGATTCCATTACATGACATTACTAATTCAAATAATTAAATAAATATTAACAGAAAGCAAGAGACACGAAAATCTAATTACGTACATAAGATGGCGACGTTACGAAGCATGTAATCACGGGTTCGATTCCATCTTTAAATTCACGTGCACATCTATTTCCGGGTACGATTCCAATAATTATGGAAAAATAAATTATACATTACCACACATACTTCAATTGGCACATATCTAAGTAAATATGACCTAGAAATTTAAAGAGGGAGGGTTCGACTTACTACTCCACACTTACCGTGCTATTCAACTGACGCCAACATGCGTTCAGTTGCTACCTAGGCTGCAGATGGCAGCACGATAGAAGGCGCGAAAACAAACAAGCATCTATGCGCGTAACAGAAGCGCAGCGAGTTTACGGAGGAAAATCGTTACAACACAAAGTTAAAAATGAAGGACAACTACGGTATATTTTTCTTCCAATGGAGGACAACTAACACGCTAGGATTGGTAGACAATGGCTATGGCTACCTCTTGTTTGAAATCCGATAGAGAAACACTGACGAACAGAAGAATTTCTTACATTCAAATTTCTGATTTTACCGGGCAAGTTACTTAGAATTTTATATTTTGATTGCATTTTCCTAAAATTAATGAAAATGGAATGTGGTTACCAAATGATGAACCTTTTGCTTGGTAATGAACATTTTATTAAAATTAAGAATTTGGATGACAGGAGTACGAAAATATCCACAATTTGTAACTTTTTTTAACCAGGTCAGTGGTGAATGGAGGACATTCCAAAATATTTAGAAAAGTAGGGAGGACAGAAGGACAAGATGAAAAAGGAGGATATGTCCTCCAGTACACTGTTGTAACAATTTATAAAGAGAATATAAAGTTCTGTTTTAAGAGAAATCCACATGAGTAACTCTTGACAAATGTATTGGGAACATACGCTTAACTATGCTTTCAATGTGCTGGAGTTTTCTACTGTTATCTGGCAGGTTAAGAATAATATACAATATGTTTTAAACATAGTCTATATTTGGTTTTTTACTGTAACGTAAATAATGTTAGCTCACCTTGGTTTGGGAACTGAAATAAACCTGACCTATCCTAACCTAATAAATGTCTACTACTATAATAGTGTGTAGTTTAAAACCCAGACAGTAGAAAATTGCTTTGTCATAGCCTGATCTACTACTAAATCAACACTACTGTTACAACGAACAGGTACATTAGTGGCTGGCAAGGTAATCATGATTTTAGTAACTACTCCTATACCGTTTGTGAGCCAATTATTGAGTGAAGGCAATACTTTTTGTACATTATGTGCGTGAGTATGCCAGCTGTTTATCATCTGCATCATCGTTGGATGACGCAACAGATACAGTGATAAACGTGGATTCTTCTTGTCACTCATCAAAGAAAGAAAGGATTTTTTTAAATACACTTTCATTTTTAATTATATTGGTTGAAATGTAAAATTAAATGTTAAACGAAATTCGTAAATGAAATTTGTCCTTACGCACACCCAGCAAATTACGCACGTAATTTGAAATTAAAATGAGTTCTTCCAATGTTGTTTCACTCACTTGGTTCCCCATAGGCCCATACTGCTTCTTTATGCCTGGCGCGATGTGGATTGCTTCAATATAATACGCACACTGCTCTTGTACACAAAAGGATACCTAGAATAATTGTTTCGAGAGTACTATAAGGTTGTTCAAATACTTTTTTTTGCGATTAATTTACATAGTCATCACTTTTATAGTTACCTTAAAGGTGTATGAGTGGTATAGCATTCTATCGAAGAGATCCAAATTATCATAATAGGGCAAGATATTTCGAAATGGATCACGTTTCACATGTGATACAGTCTGTTTTTTCCTCTTTGTTGAATTTGTCCAAGTACTTTTCGTATCTGCATGTACAGGTCGATGCGAGATGAAACAATACCGACACAATTACCTCACGAGGTTCTTGACATAAAAATACGAAGAAAAAGTATAGACCATCGAGGGTGCACGAGACCTCAGGAGGAATCTTGTGAGGTTCTCTTGTCGGTGTTATTTGTAACACCCTTATTGTCAAATTAATATGTAGATTTTAAGTGCTTGTAAGACTACACATCGTTGCTTAAGATGTGATTCCTCGTGTCTCCATTTTACTAACTTTTCACAAGTGTATTAAAAATAAAAAACATTTATATTCTCAGGATTTGAACTTTGTTGTACGTAAAATAACAATAATGATGGACATCTTGAGATCGACGACCGGATGTCTTGTTCTGGGGCTGTTCCTCAAATCCTCACTCAAGTAGCAGAATGATGATCTTCAGAGGGTGAAGACAATAAGTCATGATATTTCAGGTTGTCATAAAATGTGTGACAGTCCCGTGCAATGACTGCTTTTAATTCTTGAAGATGCAACCATTTTGTTTTCGTGATGGCCTATAACGGGTGTGAAGAGAAGAAAAAATCTATTTCCTATCGTAACAAATCGAAACAGTACATTTTTTTGCAAATAAACAGCGACTGTCAAAAATATATTAAATTCGAAAGGCAAATAGTACGAAATTGCTCCACAGGTGGTACTCAGTTTTGAATTGTAAAAGTAAAGAAGCCGCAAGGATTGTCTTTTAGATTTTTGAGTACTCATTAAGAAAGAAATGGCACGGGATTATATAAAATTGTTCCAGAAGTACCTGAAGACACAAAATGTAAAGAGAAGTCAACAATACACCTACTGATGCAGCGGCCGATGAAAGTTAAGAAGGCAATGGAACGATGTCAGAGACTTGGTGAGTAGTGTGTATCAATATTCTCCGATCCCCTTCCACCGAAATTTAAACACCTGTGGGCCATTAATCTTAATTTTGATACGTTCCCAGGGCGTTCGTGCCCTTGAAGTCACCTTGGGGTCATGCCCCACCTCTAGCTCTGCTTTATACCTCACCCCCGTTTTCAAAACATCGTGAGAAAATTTTTGGTGGCATCGCCATTTTGATAAGGAAATAATATTTCAATTAAAAAAGTACATAAGATATGACTCAACAATCTTCGACAACAAGAAAAAGCAATGAAATATCAATGGGTAAGTAAAAGATATTTAAAAATCCAACTTGATTACAAATAGAACATTGACGGAATTAGCCATATCTCGAATATAGATGATATTCGGTAGAACTGAAGCGCGAGAATGGAAGAATACTTGCGCCAAGGCGTCCCATAATGGGGGCTTGAACCAATGTATCGCCTTTGAGAAATCTTATATGGAGACTAGTGTGTAATATCTAAAATAAGGATAGTCTAATATTGAAGAAAAGCAAACAATCACGACATACAATATGTAATGAATTGCATGTTTAAATATAGTTAAAATTATTTATGGTATAACGACCCGAAAAGTGACATTTTTAAAGAAACATACCTTTAAACTTATAGATTTATTATCATGCAAGTACAATTTTACAAATGAATTGTGGGTATTCCATCCATCACTTTTGATGCTTGTATCTTTAACCAAAATTGTAGTTGCATACAATTACGCAGTGCGCATGCATACTCGTGCACTGACTGGTGGTAATTACAACATGAAGTATTGAGTTTGAAACTTAATGTGCGTAAGGCAGGACATCCCTGATCTTCAACATTCACAATGTTTTCCATATGGAATAGTTTCCGTAATAATGTAATCTTTTCACTACAAGATGGATCCCATTTCACAACATTGTGAAACAATATGGCGGATGTGGGATACAGTATATCCATTCGTAGTGTCCCATTGTAACCCGTGCAAATTGCGAGTTAACCATTCGACTTGTCTCTGATATCCAACCGGTAAATCATAACTTTCACAAGGTAATTTTACCATACAATGAACTAATAGAGTTGCATCACATGCAACTAGACAAAATCCACGCATAATGTATTCATTCGCTGAAATTTTGAATCCCTGAAAATCAAGAATGTATTGCCTTGTGCTTAGTAAACCAGAAGCAATAGGGTTTTGGTGCTCAAGAATCAACAGTATTAACAGAGCAATACACTCTGGGTCTTTCATGAATTGATGACAAACTTTAAACAGTGTGGTTTTGCCAATATGAAAATGACCCTGTTGCTGAAAATGTTCATAAAAACTCTTAGGGTGGTTAATATGAGTTTCGACATGTTGTGCGATTACTGTTCCATACATACATACATTCATGCACACTATGTAAATTACATTCACTACATTGAATTGGATTTTCTTTTAAATATGCACTGATAGTTTTCAAAATACACTTGTCCACTATATATTCGCCATTACAATTCAAACACTGAGCTATAATTCACTACACCACAGGGTCTTCACGGGGAGCACGGTCCTTGGCACGGAGTAATGTTACCATTTCCCAGGGACATGTTCTTAGTATGTGACGAATGCCCCCATTCAAAGTTTTCCTTCAGTGCAACTCCTGCTGGATGTTTCTCCAAATACAAGTGAAACAGTGTTTGTATAGTCCCTGGATCTTTCAGTATCGATTTCGTACGTTCTTCATTCATTCTATTTATCTCGCAAGCTGAGGTATTTGGAAATGTATAGCCTCCACGATGTTCAAAGCAGATATGATTGCATGGAGTAGTACAGTCATTAAAGCACCCTTCACAGAGCGTGGCATGGTCGGGGAACCAGTCCTCAATGATAGAGTATGTGCAGGCTTCGTCCACCCAGCGCGGAGAGCATTTGCATGGCTCCTCTGCGGGCGGAGTAATAACAACTTCAGTAGCACTTGCCTTCGACATAGTTACGTGTAGACTGACGATCCCTATAAGCAACATATTCAACCTACGCGCAGGCCGGAAAAGGTGGGGGTGGCCGCTGTTTCCCTCGGTCGGTCCCTTCAAGACCAGAAGCTCCATATGGTAGGGGTCACCAAAGGTCGTGAGAAACGTCAAAATTAAGATTAATGGGGCACAGGTGCTCAAATTTCGGTGGAAGCGGCTCGGAGATATTGATACACACTACTTTGGTGCTCTAGCTACATCTCACAAAATCATGCCCATGCCAAACAATTCTCAGGAAAGTATAAAAAAAATCACTTAGACCATCTAACAATAATTAAAATACAAAATATATTATGAACAACTCTGGAAAGAAAGGGCGTAACCCTTTGTACCCCTCATCAGAGGGGCATCTTTAACTAACTAACTCTAGAGAACAGAACAACCAAGGTATTTGTTGAAGCTCGTTGTTAGCTTTTATAGCTATTTTGGGACACTTGCACTTGGCAGGCAGTAATTCCCGGATTGCTTCTAGCTCCGTTGTTTGCCATTAGAGCCCTGAATTGATGCTTGTGTGTTGACTGTAGCCCCCTCAGCGTCGATAAATCGTTGGAGTGTTTGGGCATGTTAACAGCAGGGTTCTCATCGTATGAAAGAGGTATTACGTCCGAACCGAGGAAGCGGGAGAGTGACGTCAGCATATGTTTGGAGACCCATTAAGCAGGGATTTCGATAGTCAGTGTCTTCGTTCATCTTCATTGCATTGGGATTTAAGATCAGTAGAAAACAGTATATCATCCGATAGACCGGGATAGGATACATATGCAAGAACTGAAGTAATGGTTTGCCTTTATCAAAAGTAATTTACAGAAGCAGGAATGCATAATTACTAAGCTAATGTTCATCGCGGCAGTTAAGCTGATTAAGCATTTAGAAGTTACAGTAGGAACAGACTTCAGATCCAACAGTAAGAGAGTATGTCATTACAATCAGGAACGTTTTAAAGATAGTATTATTTGGACAGTGCTGAGTAATTTGATTACGTGTCGTGAACAGTGAATCTAGACTGATCCAGAGTGATTACATTATAATTTAGTGATAATACGGAAATTTGTACGATAGAGATATCCGCAGGAAGACGTCTATTACAATCCGAACTGAATGAATAAGTACTGTTCGTGAGAAAAGCCATTACAAGATACAGTTACGAGAAAAGCCTTATTACGTTTCATATATTGATAGATAGAACTTTCTTTGAAATTGATTATTTCTTACAGAATAGCTTAGTTCTTCAGAAATCAGTATTCTCTACATAGTTATATATATATTACGATCGTAACATCCATTTATTATCATTTAATCTTCATATAAATTCTCTATTTTTTCCGTTAACCTTTAATTGCATCTCTATATTTCATGCATCAATATTTTAATTCTCTCTCTCACACACTTGTATGAGAACACATACTAGCAAGTATTTGTCATAAAAGAAACTGAGTGATATACCTGAGAATTCATACAAGTGACAGGCATATTATACTAACCGTATATCGCTTTATTAGTGAACAGAGTGCGTTATTTTGAATTGAATGAAAGTGTTCAACAGATATATTGCGAAGATATTAAAGACTGAGTTCAAGAAGAAGTAAATATATTAATAGTATCCATATTCAGCAAACTATATTCAAGCATTCGGAAAAGGATGTATCTTCATGGTGTATGAATATCGAAAATAAAGAAGTTTAAGATATTGTTTTGTAATCAACGCTAAAATTATAAATAACTGTTTTATTTCTCAAGAAAACATTCCATACAACCTAGTTAAATCTCATTTAAGTAAAGATAGAGTGCTCCTTAATCAAATATTTTACTGCAAAGGTATCTTAGTATTGCGCAGCGTTTCCGTACCAGACAATTCATATTCAACAATTCTACTCGCTTTCGAAACAAACCCAACCGCCACAGGCCAACCCCGGAAAATCTGACAATTTGACAGGTTGAGGGAGTCTTTTTCTATGGGGAAGATCAATAAAGTCAGAGGTGAAATAAAGTTTTGTTTTTATCGTCCCGTCAGGTGTATACAGGATTGCTCTAATGTCCATAACAGTTGGCTCACCAGATTTTAGCCAGGCCTTATGCTATCATAAACAAGAAGATTGTTAGCAGAGTAGTTTTTTATGAAGTCAAACGTTAAAACTCTAGTATCGTAAAGTGGTTTTCTGATATTTTTTCTAGCCTCTACAGTATACCTTACGTAGTCACTGTGCAAGTAAATTGGTTTGCTTTTTATTTTTCTTTCAATTGTGGAGTGAACACTATCTACCTCCATGTGGGTGTGACCCTTTTCTATAAACTTTTTTCTTGTGTAATTTCGACTTGCTTGCTTTTCGTAGCTGAAACTTAACAAAGCATTAGGTATTGTGGCTTTTTTATTTTGAGCCGTGCAGCCATCACTCCACAGAATTATAGGTTTGCGGTCTGTGTCAGATAATCAATCAAGCAGCTTGCATAAGTGTTTGCCGATAAATCTACTTCACTCTCATCAAACCAGTAACATCTTACTGAATACTTATTAATATCAAACACTGTGAAATTATGGCACAGTAATTTAGTTTTATAATACAATGCTGACGCTTTTATACTGGGGAAACTTTAACGGCTTGGACATGTTGCGTAAGTACAATGCTATTACCCTCGTCTCCATTTTGCTTGTCCCTGTCTTTTTCTTTCCTAGCCAGTTCTTTATTGCTTATGTGCCTTTTGTACACCCATTCATCAATAATGTTATTTTTGGTTTCATATGAAACACATGTGTCACACCTGTTCTTTTTCGGAGGTTGGAACGAAATATTCTTCTGATCTACAACATTGTCAAATATAAATCTCGAAACAGGAGTAACAGGTCCATGGGGATTTTCAAGGCACATTTTTTTATATTCATGGTAGAGATCCAACATGTTACCTCCAGTTGGCTCAACGTAAATTTTATTTGTTGATTTTCGGCAGTAATGGGAAGGTATCTTAGACAATAATTCCAGAAACCACTCAAGAATTACCTTTGCCTCATTGGCTACTGCTTTTGTGAATCGTGGTGATTCTTCACACTCTTTCGAAGTGGCCATTGCATGACCTTGAGTACTGGAAACCCAATTGAAAACCATCCATTCGCCTAAACCAAAAGTGTTCAGGAAGATCACCTTGCAAACCGGAATAGTTTCTCCATCAGTCTTCTTCAGCGGGTAGAAATAACTAAAATTTATTCTCGACTCCTCTCCCGATTTTTTTTCATAATTTGCTTTTTTCCTGATTTTGTAACAAGTGACATGATATACATGTTTTTTTATTTGTTTTTTGTCCCATGTCAGTTTCTCCCAGAAATATTTGAATATCTCCTTCCTCGTAGATTCATCTATATTTTGGCAGTTTCTCAACTTTGATTTTTAAAGCTTTCCTTCGTACATGGTGGACCCATTTTTCTTTCATCTCGTTTTCCTTTGTCATTCTTCCGTCTTTTCCATCCGATATAACTTTTTCCACATTCACTAATCTTTCATTTTTTAAATCGAGCCACTCAGATTTGTCCGAATGTCTTTTTCTCTTTCTTTGTTTCTTTATGCTACCAATATTCAAGTTATTTTGAGGCGCATTTTCTGCAGATGATTCTGGTAATAGAACCTGAATAAAAGGTGATGAGTCATCAGCAACGGGTTCTTCATTCTCAGATGCATTAGTTGAATGTGGTGGAATCCATTCAGGATCGTCGTCAAGGATATCGTTGGGAACACTCTTATAAAGGTTAGAAACTTCCAAAATACTTTGTTCTTCTAAAATCACAAGAAATTTCTCCGCCAATAGATGTTACACAGTTAGACTCTTCTGTAACTGCTGCAGTGTTAATCTCTACGTTGTATCCTATATTATCGTCACACACTACATAGTTCACAGTTCCACATTTGTTCTTTTAGCTTGTCTATATTTTCTTGTCTGTTCTTTGCAACATGTTTAGCACTAGAACTCTCACATTCACTACGTATGGGGAACTCAAGGTAATGTTTTTTCAGAGATAGAATAATGTCCTCAATGGAGCTGTCACTTCCTCCTTCTTCCATTTGAAAAATTTCAGCTAAAAAAAATCATTTTAAGTAACAGTAAAATTGCAGTGTTTTCTGGGATTTCTCGTTTTACCTTCTATGTTCGATCTGCAGATAAGATTCCATATTACATAACAACTGCAATAGGAAATAGTACCTCGGGGGTTATTTTAGTGAATAAAATACTATTCTAGTATAATAATAATGCAATAACTTACTTTGTTATCTCGTATATACCATATACGTAGAGCTGTGAGACCTCGTATGTCCGTAAAATAATTTTTCCCCCTAGGTGCTTTTATCTGCAACAATACAATAAATTTTAGTAGTTCTAAAATGACTTCAATATATCTACTCACAAAGTCAACCGTTCAAACGCATTCTTACCTTATCACAAGTAACTTAGATCACAGATGATTTCGAGCAAGTTCCTTCGACACAAATATAGGCGTCCATTTACATTTGTTCTAACTGACATACGAGATGTCACATAAAGATTTCAATGTCGTAATAATAATCGTCTTACAAGATCGCACTACAGTCGATCATTCCTCGAAGCTCGAATTGTTCAGAGGTACCAGGTATCAGTAGCAAGTAGATTATTTTTTTCTGTGTGGATTAACATAATAATCTCAAAATCGTCAAATTTGGACATACAAGGTCTCACATCTTTAAAGATTGAATAATATTACAAAAACTCAAGGTAATATGATGCATTTTAGTGACTCAGAGGATTCAGAAAATGAAATGCAAGAACGTGGGAGCCATAGAGTATATAAAGAAAGAATAACTTATAACAATATTCACGGAACAGTTGAATTTAATAATATATTTCGACTAAGTGCAGAAAAATTGGAAACTTTGCTCACGATAATAGTCCATATAACGGGTTTAAAGGGAACAAATAAAAAGTCTTATTCTTAATCATAACAAATCGCAACAGTACAAATTTTGGCAAATCAAAAATATATTAAGTTCGGAAAGCGAATAGTACAAAATTGCTCCACAGGTGGAACTCAGTTTTGCGTTGCTAAACTAAAGAAGAAGCAAGGATCGCCTTTTAGATTTTTTAGTACAAATTAAGAAGGAAATGGCATGGGACTACATAAAACTGTTCTGGAAGTATCTGAAACCACAGAATGTAAAGTGAAAACAACAATATACCTACAGATGCAGCGGCCGATGAAAGTTAAGGAGGCAATTGAACGATACCAGAGACTTGGTGCTCAAGTCAACAGAAGAAGAACTACCAAGGTATTTGTTAAAGCTCGTTGTTAGCTATTATACCTATTTTGGGACACTTGCACTTGGCAGGTAATAATTCCCGGATTGCTTTCAGCTCCGTGGTTTGCCATTCGAGCCCTGAATTGATGCTTGTGTGTTGACTGTAGTCCCTCAGCGTTAGTAAATCGTTGGAGTGTTTGGGCATGTTAACAGCAGGGTTCTCATCGTATGATAGAGGTATTACGTCCGAACCGAGAAAGTGGGAGAGTGACGTCAGCATATGTTTAGAGGCCCATTAAGCAGGGATTTCGATTGTCAGTGTTTGCGTTCTCATCTCCATTACATTGGGATAGGTGACATATGTATAAGAACCATCCGATAGACCGGGATAGGATACATATGCAAGAACTGTATTTATGATAAAATAAAAACGTTCAGTTTGCTTTAACTAAAGAAGTAATTTACAAAGAGAAGAAGTGTAAAATTAGTAAGCTAAAGTTCATCGCAGCAGTTAAGTATTTAGAAGTTGCAGTAGGAACAGACTTCAGATTGAACAGTAAGAGTGTGTGCCATTACTATCAAAAGTGTTAAGGAGAGTATTATTTGGACAGTATTAAGTAATTAAACTACGTGTCGTGAGCAGTGAATCCAGACTGATCTAGAATGATAGGACAGAAATTTGTACGATAGAGACATCCGCAGGAAGACATCTAGTACCGACCGAACTTAATGAATAAGTACCGTTCATGTGAAAAGCCATTACAAGATACAGTTACGAGAAAAGCCTTATTACGTTTCATATATTGATAGACGGAAGTTTCTCTGAAATTCACTATTCCATACAGAATAGGTTAGTTCTTCAAAAGTCAGTATTCTCTATATAGTTATATATATTACGATCGTAACATCCCTTTCATCTTCGTTTAAAATTTCTATTTTATCCTTTAATCTTCAATTGTATCTCTTTCAATATTTTAATTATCTCACACACACTTGTATGAGAACATATACTAGCAAGTATTTGTCATAAAAGGAACTGTGTAATATACATGAGAATTCATACAAGTGACAAACTTATTATACTAACCGTATATCGCTTTATTAGTGAACAGAGTGCGTTATTTTGAATTAAGAAGAGGTGTTCAATAAGTATATTGCAAAGATTATTAAAGACTGAGTGCAAGAAGAAGTAATATATTAATAGTATTCAGATCCAACAAACTACATACAAGCATTCGGAAAGGGATGTACCTTCAGTGTGTATGAATCTCGATAATAAAGAAGTTCAATATATTATTTTGTAATCAACGCCAAAATTATAAATATTTGTTTTATTTCTCAAGAAAGCATTCCATACAACCTAGTTGAATCTCACTTAAGTAAAGATAAAATTAGTAATAAAATCGCTGACAATATTAAATATTAGAGTGCTCCTTAATCAAATATTTTTACTGCAAAGGTATCTTAGCATCGCCCAGAGTTTCCGTACAGGACAATTACTCATATTCAACAATTCTATTCGCTTTCGAAACCAACCCAACCGCCATATCCACATCTAAATTTTGTCCAAAAGAAATAATGGAATCTGATGAAAGAGGAAATAAATAATTCATTTAAGATTAACACATACAAAAAAAAAGAAAGAAAAAACGAAAATAATCGACCCCTCGCTGTTTTGAGTAAACCGAGGGAGTGTCGAAATTTTAACTATGCATTATTTACCTTAAAATACTTTTTGCAGTGTTCGATTCGTGCAATTTCCAGAGAGGGGGAAGAATATTGAGATATGTATATACGGTATTTTGGGATTGTCCACATTCCAGGCTAGAGGTTTCTTTTTTATTAGCTGCAGATATATTAAAACAGACCAGGAAATTTTTTGCAGAAGGGGAAAAATTCCAACCATTCCCCGCTACAAATCGAACACTGACTTTTTGAAATGGTCAGACACAGTAACTGATTAGGCAACATTATTTAGTCCTATATGCACCCTTGCATACAAGAAAAACTTCTCTACGTACTTACCGTAGAAGTTGGTTCCCGTATATAAATTTACTCATTAAGAGGGCTCCTCGCTCCAGCCCCCCATTTTAAACATTTTTCAAAAACTAAGAGTACTATCAAAAATATAAACTCATACCACACTAGAACTTACAAATTACTATGAAATGCAATGGACAGCAATCTCGAAATCTTGTCGATTGATGAGTGCTAAGACTTCAATTAAATAATGAGGTCATAATCTTTGAAAACGTATCACTCATTAATGGACAAGATCTCGAGATCGCTGTCCATTGCATTTCATAGTAATTTGTAAGTTCTTGTGCGCTATGAATTTACAGTGTTCATAATACTCTTCTTTTTTTTTTTTTTTTTAATATTTTGAAAAATGTTAAAAATGGGAGGGTTGGTAGCTAGGAGCCCTCTTAAACAAAATAAAGTATGTATATTCCGACATGAATTAAATTATTGTAAATACATAAACAACACTTACCACTGTTCTTTTTTGTGAGATTTAGCCAAAAAGTGTCTCGTACATAAGTCCATTTTTTTCCGTTATACAATTCTCAACGGAGACTGCAGCCCAGTGATTCCGCCTGTGAAGGGTGTCACCCCCAAATTCTCGACAACACCCACCCAACTTCTAATTTTTTTACGATAAAAATAGATAGAAATTGTGCAAAATTCCACTTATACCCTCCCAATTTTTTACTTTATACTTCTCAAACTGAAAATCCTAGCGGAATCTCTGCTGCAGCCCCATGAATAGATTCTCATTTTTCAGTTTTGGGTTTTCAGTCAGTTTGAAAGAAAATGAACCAAGTAAGGTATCTTTTTCTTTTCAATTAACTGCAGAACATAAATAAATTTAATCTGTTTACGTTCTCCAGGCATGTTAACAAATTCAAATCACACGTTTATTCACTTCACTTCCACTTGTCAGAACTTTTTGTGGCCTTGTCGATTTTCAGTTGTCCCGACAGAAATTGGCAAAAGTTTCGAGAAACAGAATTAGTACTACTTGTCACAAGTCACTTCTGCAGTAGTCACTTGTCAACTCGTCAGCTTGTCGCTTCGAGAATTATGTTTGGTGGACTTTAGTACGAAATGTTTGTATTTGAATAGGGAAGGAGCGGCAACAATGCATGAAGAATTGTTAACAAAACACAAGCAGATTGCGCTGGAGTGCAAGGTTGCGTGTGATGTTGAAAAGTGTGAAATTTTGTAGTTTAAATTTTAACTCCAGCAAACAGTTGCAGTGCAGTGGTAATTGAAAAAAAGAAATATGGAAGGCGAAGTTGAAGGGCAGTTTAGTGATGCTGAAGACTCCAGGTACTGTGTCATTGTATTGTAAATTATGTTATTGAAGAAATGACGTAGGTTGGTGATGTACGATGGAATCAAATGAATTTGTTTATAGCCTAAATGCATTGTGAATCGTCACTTGGGTGGCTTGAGATTGTCCCCAAGACAAAATATCGGACAAAATTTAAATGAATGGAGTAGGATATATATATAAAAAAAAGCAGTACAGTAGTTTCTCTAGCACCCGGTTAGCAGTGGGCATACGCAAAAGTTGTGTTAACATTCTATTCAACCTGTAAATTTTCTATTTGGTACAACCGTATTTACACATAAAATTAATTTTATCTTATCCCAATCCCTGTGATGTTAATTTGCAGGCTCGAGAGTCGTCGTGCAACAGCTAGTCTTCCCGTTTTTACGCATGAATACACTCGACACAATCATTCCGCGGAAATCTTACGCCGTTCACACTTCACATATACAGTCTCATATTTCACTCCTTTTAACACAAATTCCGTGCACTTCACATTGATATAAATTGATTTTCCAAGAACAAAATATTAAAAAAATCATTATACAATACCTGTTTTTGGGCTAATGGTGGATGCTCATTTACCGACTTAACCATATGTGCCTATAAACGAAATAATAATGACGCATACCATTTCGTAACACGTTTCAGATCGTTGATGTGCCAGGTGCACATAGAAGTACGTATGTAAATTATTTGCAAGGGTATGAATGGGTGGTATAAAGTTACATGCGACACAATTCAGTGGCTGACCTAAACAGCACTTTATATATTGAACGTACAAAACTGCGGAATACAGGAAAGAGGACACAATGTGCAAGGGACCCTGTGATCTTTTGACTCTCATGATCCCAAGGTTGCTAGTTCTCCATATTAGCCACTTCGGATTGAGTGTTACTTGCCTCTGACATTGATTAGGTTTACTTTATCTGCTCCAAACTAGAACTAGCTACTGGCCAGTAGTTTACGCTCTACACAACTCATTTTAGAAAACAATTAATTCCTTGCACGACCCGGCAGGTGGTGACAGAAAACGTGTTACGGAAATGATACTATAACAATTAAAAAAAAAACACTCCAGTTGATTCAGAGCCGGATATGGTTGCACGTGAAAGAATACTGATGACGTCACACTATTTTGTTTTTTTTCCTTCTTTTACTGTTTATAAGTTAATCTACAGTGGGCCAGGTTAAGTTGTATGTGTGTGGGAATGTTGAAACTAATATATAACAAAGTTTCGAGTGATGGAAATGTCAAATAGTGAAAGGGCTAAAAGCACCTGGAACTATTTGGTAGCTTCGGTGTTCAGACAGAGCACATTTTTAGTGTTTAAGGCGATGTGCTTCGAATTTAATGAAAAGTAAAAATGATTTAGCTTGTGTTTCTTTCTCTACATTGAGGTTTGGAGCAAGATACAAAGTGACACCATTAGTATACCTCAGCATGCCGCTATGTTTGCATATACTGAACAACTCTGGTAGGTATTTTCGTAACACTTTTTGATTCCTGGTTGTCGCTTTGATTTTCCAAAAGTGTCTGTATCAATTATTTGTAAGAGAACCAGTTATACAGAGCGTAGATACGGCTCAATAGCTGGTGGAAAATGGGGAGCTGAAAGTAAAATTTACTTTGCTTCTTCACCGAAAACACTATTAACAAAGTGAAAGATAATGTTTTATATACCTGGTGATTGTGCTAATTGTATTATCTACGGAGTATCCAGACAACAAATACACAGGGTACTGAAAACTTACATCATGTAAGATCTGGTATACACGAGTGGCATAGGTAGATGCCCCTTGACCTTTCTCCCAGTACTTTTGTTGTGGATACCTCAACGTCTCATTTATATTTAAAAAAATATTTCTACAATTTTTTTTCCTTCCTTAGTTTCGAAAATTAATGTTTAACTGTTACTTCCAGATTCTCTTACATGTTGGACCTACCTACCCACTGTGGACTAAACACAAGGAAGCTGAAGGGCTAGCACATTTTAAAATATTTATTTGCCGATAAAATTCAAGTACTTATGAGTAACTAAATAATGTTTGTGCTCTTTCTCTGGATATATATATATATTACACACTCGCTCATAAAATGGATTGACTTAATGAATAAAAACATGTCAGCCAAATTTATTTATGCGTAAACACTCCTATAGCATCTACTTCTACCCGCCCTCCCTCGTAAGAGTTAATCATTGTTCGTAATCTATTTGGAAATCAATTTATTTAAAATGCAATATCTATTACTGTGATTGCCCTGCTGGTCATGTGGTTTACATTCGCTGACTGCTGATCGTGGGATGCCGGGTCGGATTTCCTGCTCTGCTAAGCAAAATATTCGAAGGCATGAGGGTCTGGAACAGTGCTCACTTGATGCAATTGGGGAGCTAATGTAAATAAAAGACAGTGGCAATCACAGTTGAGAGCTATGGTTCTCCTCCAAGGACTAGGGAGTATATAGGCCCGCCAGCTGAAGGGAGTTGAACGTATTAACTATAGATGGGAATACTATGAAACTATAGTCGTGTCATCTTCAGGTAGGGAAGTGAACTACAACCAAGGACTAGGCTGGCCGGTAACAAAGAGCTTCGACAAACTTTGTTCCTATTCGGAAAGCACGCGTCCGCTTCCACAGAAAGACACACCACAACAGTAGCGTCAGAAGCAGGAGCATGGTAGGACTTGGAACGCTGCTCCTTGGGGTTGTGGTTCTTTGAAGTTTTTGGAGCGACATTTAGATTATTTGCATTTACTATATATTCTACAGTGCAATTCAATAACAAAAATAACTAATGTCAACACATTATAATACTTAGTACTGCTTCCTGAAGTCGAAGTATTGACAGAGATGGATGAATAATTTCCGGTTTTCATTTCCCAAAGACAAAGATAGCCATTATGAACGGTCTAAATCCATTATGAACGATCGTTATCCCGGTAGATAGTTCTGCCTGCCGGTCACCAGGTACCACAACCATGCAATTATCGCTCTTAGTTCAAACTATTGTCGCTTATGTGAGTTGGCAATCATATAATCCAAGTATCTAAAGTGCAACCGTACTGGGAACTGTATAAATAAGAATCAGTCACTAGATGGGTTGAAGTGGTGGAACGGAAGTATGTTTCAACTTGCTTCTGGAGCTACGTTTTGCATGATAATATTTGCTTAGTGACTGGCCTAATTAGAATTAGCGGTGCAGCAATTAATTAATTTCATAATATTTTGAAATTTCTTTAAAAGTTGTACAGAAATTAGAGATTTAAATCCGTCAGCTGTAATCCAGGTTATGATAGAATGTCTCTTCTATCCAAACTTTTTTGTTTTATATATTTTTTTATGTTCTGTGTATTTTTGGCTTTTGGTTTCAATGCAGTATGTATAACGCAGTTCTTCGGGGCCGGTTCCTAGGCCAAACAAATTGCCTTAAGTGTAGGTCATCCTGCTTTCTGTAGACAATATGGTGTTTCCTTAACACCAGTTTGTAACAATACAGGGTGACAGCAAAGCCATACACCCACTACGGTAAACTTCAATGCTGCATATTGTGACAAATTATTTATCTACGAGATAGTATTAATGAAATTTCACAGTATAATAATTCTTCAACATCAGACCCAATTTTGAATCTCGAATGATTCTGCTACATTGTTCGTAGATCGATGCAACATAATATGTTGCGCCTACTATCGAAGTAAAATATTACGAAAGCAAGTTCAAATCCACCATGCCACACCACTGTAACATCAAGAGATTTCGTTAGTACCTAGATACATATAAACTCACTCAAATACTAAAAGTATTTTGTTTGGGCTAATTAAAAGCATTTTTTATGCATGAATTTATTACAACTAACAATTTTAACAACATGCAATTACAAATACTATAAATTGAAACAAATCAAAAACAATATATATAATAAGTAGAAAAAAGGTTCACATACTACGTCATCAAATCCCCTCGCAAGTTTCAAGTAGAATGGTATCAAATCGAGCAAATATTTAACTTAACAAAATGATCCTCAGTCCCGAGAACACCTTACGCCTTCAATAACTATGATCCAATATTTCATGTGCTCTAGTGGCGATGTCCAAAGGTGGTGGCTATACCAGTCGTAAAATCCATGCGAAATGACTCACCAATTATATATTTATCAATTCAATAACTATACAGTAAAATCATAATACCAACTATTTTAGAATGACTTTATCGTGTCCCATGTACTTGAATCTTTATGAAAAGTGATGTTGTATTCGTAACAAAAATAGGCACGTCCAATACTAACCTAATAATTTCTCGCTCTGAAGCTAAAAATGCTTCGAGCGAGGCAAATCTGTTTTACCCAGAAGACCATACAACTCAATTCAAGCAAGGCAAGAAACAAATGACATTCAACATCCGTACAAACACCGAGGATTAAAAAAAAGCTTAAAAAGAATGTACGAAATGCAAATTCATCACAAGTCCCGCACGTGTCCGCTCTGTCCATTTTCTCTCCTACCAGTTGAAAACGCTTTTTGCGAAACGTACTACTTTTCTATTGTGTGCGTGATGTTTATTGTACAGCTGTCTCAAGAATCTACAATGTAAGTATCCGTTTTCTCTACCCTGTTTTACCATATCAGAGGAAAAGGAAAGCGAAGGGAGTGGGAGCTAAAGAAGTGGAAGGAGCAAGAGACAATAAAAAAAAAAGGAAGTCTCTCTCACCCTTCGTGTTGTCTCTTGGGTGGAAGGTGCCACCCCAACCCCCCAAAAAAATTGAATCTGGATTCCTTTCCAATTTCCTTTTATTGGCTTCTTCTTCTTCTGCTTCTCCATTTCTTCTCCACGCATTTCTTGTGGAGCGCTTTTCAAGTAGCTGTAGATCCAAAATTTGACTCCTGATAATAATTAAACCTTGCTTAATTGACTCAGGAAGGTTGGACTGCGCCCCCAAAGGGGAGGTTTGCAAAATGATTTCATCGAATGATAAATAAAGAAAATAGTCATAAGTGACGAAAATCATCAAACTAATATATATATATATATATACACACACATATATACACACACTAGTTGAGGCAGTCAATCGAACAAAACACATAACATTGTTGAACGAAAAATACCACTGAGGGATAAATGTATAAATATCAGCTACCGGAAATGCCTCTTAACGTCACAAATAATAGAAGGGATATTTTATAGTAACAAAATGAAGATATAAGTTCTACGAAAATAATACTGCAGAATGAACATCGCTTTACTGTATTTCCGTGTACGCATCGAATAGCACAGAAATAGAGTCAGCAGTCTCAGGCTTTAGAGCATTTCTCCTTTCCTGAACTATATAGCCTGTAGTACGGAAAGCTCTTTCAGTAGACGCAGTAGAAGCACGGATGACCAGATACTGACGCGCTAAAAAAACTTTATTTTTATACGACTGACGCGCTAATTTGCATAATTTTCGTAATGTTTGCTGTTGTTGCTTCCACCATTGTAGTATATCTAGTTCTCTTGGACATGATGGCATGTTGAGGTAGATGTCTACTTCATCGTCAAATTCAACAGATTGAAGGTCCATCTTCCCATTCTATTAGTTTATATTTGGTGGTAGGTGGCTCCAAATCTAGTCTGCTTGAGCTAGTATCCTTAGCAAGGGAAACAAGGAATCCAACTGCAGTAGATGGCTCTGACGAAATGAGACGACGTACTTCTGTGTGGACAGATAATCTCTCATCTGCAGACATTGCTCGGAGATGCCGGTAGTTGAGGCTCAAGAAGGTCGCCACTTTATGATCCATTCTAATGTCGACCTTCTCATTAAGAAACTTTCCGCCCGAACCTTAATCTGTGACATATCATTAGAATCAACTTCACTGTTAACTTTGCAAAGTTTTTTGAGCGTGTCAAACAAAGGCAGTATCAAATGCATTGTTACAGTTTTCTCTGCCTCAAATGCTTTGGTGGCATCGTAGAAGTCTTCTAAAAATGCAGTAATTTCTTTCATTAAGGATTCATCAAGGCCGTCTAAGCGCTGCTCTTCTTTGTGCTCTTCTAGAATCCCCCGGATGTCGACTAGCTGATTCCACAGATTTCTTGGCTCAAGGCGAGGTTATATCTACGCACTCAATTACGCAATGAATGTGTATGTGGAAGGAAGACAAATAAGAGAGACATTTCTTATTCTGGAAGATTTACTTCATGACTTGATTCTTGGTAGAGAAGCCCTAGGGGAATGGGGTATATCCCTATACTGCAATAAAAATGCCTGGAAGTTTGAGCACAGGCCACAGTTCTATGGTTTCTGCAAGTCTTTTTGGTCTCAGAGGAGGGAGACTTTATTTCCCCACTAACACATGTCCAAATAAAGGAAGGAAAAAAGAATCTTGCTCAAAAACATTTCCTCGTGTGTAAATAAGAAAAAAGAATGCCAGCAGGGGCGATGGGCGACAGGGAAAGCATGAAGGAATTGCTTAAGGGTCGCGACTGTGTAAGAGATCAAATATTTGTAAACAAAAAGAAGCAGGCAGTGTTGTGACGTGCTCGCAGCTAAAGAAAAATAAAACGGATTTTAGGGCAAGAAACTAACTTCGGTTGCTGGAAGTGATTCCCGGTCAAAGGATGCGAGAAGGAAAAAGTTAAAAAGGGAAAATCTGCCTATGATAAAATGCTCTTTATCATTTATTCAAACTTTTGGGTTGTGTGACAGTGGAGAATCGCTCGTAAATTATTGCAAAGGGGTATTCAAATGAAACCTGTAAATATTAACATTAAGATGGCAAAAGGTAGTACCACTGTTCTGGGAGAAATGGAAGCAAATGTTATCTTTAATGGCATTTCTATCGTTCAAAAAATTGTAGTCCTGGAGAACCTAATGAAAAGTTGTATTTTGGGCATGTAAATTGAATATTGCTTTATATTTAGGAAAGGGACAATGGGTCATAGATGAACGTGGGGCATCTAGATATGTTTTTGGTAGTGAAAACGATCAATTATATCTGATTGAGGAAAATAAAGAAGAAATTAGAATGGAACTTCGTAATGCAGTGAATTCTTCAAATCTGAAGGAAGAATGGAAGGAAAGATTTACTGAAATGCTTCTTAGTTTTGAAGATATGTTTTCTAAGGAACCGAAAATCACTCCAGTGTTAAAACACCACATAGAATTGAAGGAAAAAAAACACCTTTCCATTCTGAAGCATGGCCTATGTCACCGGATGATCGTAAAGTAATGAAACAATTACTGGATGACCTCCTGGCGAGGGACTACATTGAAAGAGGTTAATTCTCAGTATATTAGTAATGTCCTAATTCATAAAAAGATGACGGACCAAGCCAAGCCCGTACTCGACGCTCGTAGGGTTAATAAAATTTCTGAAACAGGAAAGTATTGTATTCCAGCCCTCGATGATGTTTTGTGCTACTTGGGCGGTAAGAAAATTCACTCAGTTTTTGATCTCTCATTTGCTTTTGGGAGTTTTGAGTTGGATGAGGATTCCGTTCCTCTCACATGCTTTACAACACCATTTGGTTGCTTTGTGTGGAAACGTGGACCATACGGGATAGCGGGCCATCCTGCTTCTCTGAGCAAACGTTTAGAGATAGTTTTAGGTGATTGCTATTTGACCAAATGTGTATATTTTTTTGACGACCTCTGTATATCTATTTGAACGAATCTCAGCACTATGAGGATTTAAAAACAGTACTAGAAAAATTGAGAGAGGCAAATTTAACTGTAAATCTATCCAAGCTCCAGATAGCTAGAAAAACGATTGAATACCTGGGCTATTACTGGAGATAGTATTTCTTGTATTCCAGGAAAAATAAGGATGGCAAAGCAAGTTTAAAGACCAAGGACAAAAAGCAATTAATGCCAATCCTTGGCTTCTTTGGATTTTTCCGCCAAATGATACCAAACATGCCCAGCTTAACTAAATGTTGGACTGATGTGTTGAAAAAAAAAATGGCCAAGTTTTATTAGTCCGAAGATTGCGAAGCCGCGCTCAAGAAATTGAAACGGATAATGCAGAAAAACCCTACTCTTATAACACCTGATTTAAGTAAACCGTTCATATTTTTTGCTGACTGCAATGGGGTAGCGTTCGGCTATATTTTAACACAGCCAATAGAGGGGAGGAAAATTAATGTGGTGGAGTACGGTAGCAAGAAGCTTTCTTCTACTCAAAAACTGTACTCAACTACGAAGCAAGATCTACTTGCAATTCTTATCTCTTTGGAATATTATGAACGTATTATAAGAGCTTCAGGGAAAACAGTTACTGTCTATACCGACCACCGAAACCTCATTCCTTTATTGAAAATGCGAAATCTTCCTGCAACTCTAACTCGTTGGTTGACAAGAATTCAGCGTTTCGATATGAAACTATGTCATATTTCTGGATCCAGACAATTCGCTTACTAAGAAGAATATATGATAATTATTTTCTTCCGGAAGACTACAAGGGCAGTAAAGTAATGGAAGAATATTACCCACTGGATGAAAATAAAAGTGTCAAAATTGAGCTTCAAAATGACACTTTGATTTATTTAGAGGATTTTAGAAACGAAAAGATACTTCTTGCAAAGTTTTATAATAGCAAAAAGTTGAAAGAAGAGAGAAAGAAAAAAATGGGTCGTGCAGTGGCCCTGTGTTATTGTTCACTGACCAAGAGAAGAAGGAAGGTTTCTCCTTGCTTCCTTTCACTGCAACAGAGAAAGGAAAAGAAGAAAAAGAATTTTCCAAGCTGATAGATGATTTATTGTCCATTGAAAGAATAAAACAGGAACAATTAAAAGATGATTTTCTGGTGAAATTGAGATGTATATTGGAGGGAAAAGAAGAAAAATTACCAGGAAATGAGAAAACTAAAATAAGTAGTTTTTTACCTAGTTCCGTAATTAGTAAAGTAAAGCTACTGAAAGAAGTGAGAGAGGGAAATAGGAAAAAAGAAAGGCTGGTTATCTGGATACCTGCAAGTATGAGAATTAATGTTATGGCGGCGATGCAGAATCATGTATTTTCTGGGCATGGGGCCATCAGAGCTACTTTAAGTAGGGCAACAAGGTGTGGGGTATCCATGGATGTTTCCAGATATGTGAGGGGGTGCGAGGTGTGTAAACCTGCGAATTTCAAGAAGGCAGGGTTGATGGATTCTAAGCTGATTTCGGCTCCAGGGGTTGTCAGTTGCTGCCTAAGGCAAAGTACGTTTAGTCGTTTTTATTTGCTATTAAAATTGCGTTTTAAAATGAGTTCCTCGTACAAGCTTCAAAATCAGCCTTTTTTGTAAGTGAAAAATGGATAGTTTGTCATTGCTATCCCTGTCACTTCTGTCCCTTCTTTGAACACAAGGCTTTATTAAAAGTCGGTGCAGGGACCTTGAGGTGTTCATATAATACAATGGCAATATGTCTTCGTTTTATTAGAAGGGAGAATACCTGTTTGTATTCTTTTACGAACAATAATTTTCAGATCTTTTCATTTTGCTATTAAAGAAATGCAGTTTTCTTTTACGTAACAAACTTTTCACAATGTTCGTAATTCAGTGAGTTTTTATTTAGCAAAATGTAAGCAAGCATTCTAAATTATTTTACGCAGATTATTATTATTTACCATGCCAGCATTTGTGACTGTTGGGTTAATGTCAGTTATAAGATTATAAAATTTACAGCATCAAGTCACAAAATGTGATTAGAAATTTATTTTAAAATAAAATCACTTTTTCTTTTCTTTCATGATTTCGAATTATAGCGTGTTTACTTTATTACTATAGTGTAAGCGTATAGTTTCAACTGCTCCTCTTTTTAAGCTGAGATGTTAAACAATATCATACAAGTGGAAAAACATTCGTACAGTAGCAACCTTTTACGTCTTTCCCTCCTTTGCCGGCAATTTTTACTTCTAGTATTGAAGGCTCTTTATACCCGTCATCGTGCAGGTTATAAAGAGGTGATGATGAGATTTAGATAAATCGGTTCAAGCAAACTGTTTTTGCCTTTAAATATCTACTAAATGTGTAAAATTGATTCGATGTGAAATCGTCGTCACTGCACAAGGAAAAGGCATGTGAGTTGCTAGTGAATTACCGGCCTTTCAGTCTTCGTTATGTATACCTTCACCAAATTAATTACAATCTAAAGGTTTATCGGATAATTGCATTCTGCGACACTATATGTGAAGTAGCGATCATATAGATCGCAGATCTTTGGCATGCTGAAACCACAGCTGCTAAACATGTCAGCAAACCACTCTTTATTAAGTTTATATGGAGAACCGATTCCACCCCACCCCCCCTCCTTCTTGGGACAAATCGGTACTACTTGAATAGATGTTGGTAGCTAGTAAGGGCAGAAAATTCCTATAAGCCCCTGGAAATGACACTGTACGTGTATGTGTGTGTCTCTCTACAGAAGTAGGGATATTATAAATAGTATCCCCAAAGTTCTGTGCCCTACAACGTGGCAACAACAATACTGAAGAGAGCTGCGACATAGTGATTAAAAAGGAAGAAGTGCGGACACTCTCCCGATTTTGCACGGCGTGGGAGGACGCAACGGAAGAGAGAGGAAACTTAAGCGCTACTCTCGTTTTGGCCGGTTCTTGACTAGTACGTAATGTTATTTTGTAGCTATTTGTGGTTTCTGGAGTTTAAAGAAAACGTGAAAGTGGTCAACATTGTATTTCAAACGTATTTATACACTTTATTTTCTATTAGTATAGTGTTGTGTGTGTTTTTAACATTTTTGTGTAGTTCGATTTTGATGCTTTGTTTACCTTTACTGTTTTATTGCTTTCCTGTGGTTTCTCCAACAATGCCTTTTGTGCCAGGCTGCAGATCGGTTGTGACATGCATTTCTCCGAAGAATTTCTTGTCAAATACGATGAATTTGTAATAAACGGTGAAAAAGTTAATTTTTCTCGTAAAAATTGGCGTCTGAAACTTAACTCGGTCCCTCATATTTTCCCTAACTTACCAAAGTACTTAAACAAAGAGATTATCCCCTAAGAGAAAAAAAATTAAAATTAAACAATTAAACAAAGAGATTAAAAAGAGAAAATCCCCTAAGAAAAGAACTTCTACCCAAGTTACCACTCATAGTAATGTAGATAGTGTAGGAATTAGTACTCAATCTGTTTCTAAATCGGATAGTTTTGGAAAACCTTCTCTAAATTCTAAAACTGTTGTGATGGCAAACAGAAAGTATTGTTAATTAAGAAAGAAAGTAAAAAACCTCAATCGAAATGTTATTAGGCTTAAGAATAAATGAAGTGTGTCTAATTCAAACTTAGCGCTTGTAGAAAGAAGACCTTTAAAGGAGAAAGAAAGTACTTGTCCGATTAAATATCTCAGCAGAAAACAAAAATTGGTTCTTGATGTGATGCTACAGAAGGCACAACGCAAAAGTGGTAAAGTAATGAGGTTTAACAACGATTTTTTTGTTAGAGAGAGTACTCTTGAAAATAAAATCTCCAAAGGGTTTCAGGCATTGCCAAAAGCATGGCTTACTCCCACTTCCCTCAGAACGTCATCTCAGACGTCTTCTTCACGGAATGAAATGCACTTACGGAGTAAACAAACAAGCACTTGCTGCTTTGAGTGAAAATTTCCGAGACGAAACAGAAAACAAGAGATTGGGAATAGTCATATTTGACGAAGTCAAACTGAGAGAAGAACTGGCGTTTAATAATACATCATTAAAAGTAGATGTTTTTTGTCGATTTTGGTGACATGACGCCAGAACACCAGAAAAACAGTTTGGCAAATCATGCGTTGGTTTTTATGTTTGTGCCAATCTTACACCCATAGCCATTTATGCAAGCACAAATGCTACACCTGGGGAGCTACTAGTAAAAATTTTGTTACAAGTTATTATCAACTTGGAACAAGCTGGTGCAAGAATAATAATATTCACGTCAAACGGTATAGTCAGTCAAACAAAAAAGTGTTGCAAATTTTGGTGATTTCCGGGAAAATAAACTCTGCAAATAGTTCCGTTTCTCACCCTGTTGATAAAAGTAGACGACTTTGGGATTTTTCGGATGCTGTGCATATATATTATTAAGTGCGTAAGGAACCACTTTCACGACAAAATAGAATTACTCTTTGAAAATAGAAATATTATAGACGAGTGTTTGCTTTGGATACTTCCACGGAATTCGCTAACCTTCGTGTTTGTCCAAAATTGACTTTAGCACACATTGATCCTAAACCATTTCAGAGAATGAATGTTCGTCTCGCCTTTCAAATGTTCAGCAGAAGCGTTGCAAAAGGTATTGCTTTTTTAGATCTATAAAAATGGACGGTTTTCAGGAAAGTCAAGGGACTGAATATTTTACTGAAACCATGAATAATCTAGCCGATGCTCTGAATTCCAAAACCCAAGCCTCATTTGTTTTCAAAGGTTCTGCACACCACAAAACACTTCTGAATATGGAAAAATTCTCACGTCATCTGAAAATAAGTTCGTATCCGATAGAACTCTAGAATCTCTGAGAGTTACAATCAGGAGCACCCCCCTTGAGATTTCAGAATATTTGTGGGCAAGAGGGTTCAGGTATGTCCTCACAGCTAAATTTAATGAAGACCCATTAGAGCGACATTTCAGCATTTTGCGATCACTAACTTGCGACAACCACACTTCGACTGTTGACTTTCTGCATTTACACATGCTGCAATGTCTATACATTACTGTTAGAAATATTCTGTCGGCAAGTGCTAATATTGAACACAATGAGGAGGCACCTTTAACTTCATTCGTGAATCAAATGCGGACATTGACAAAGCGCAAAACGGAACAAAATAAAAGTATCACTGAAAATGCTTTGGCGAAATTAGAAGAAAAAATATGTTTTGAAGAAAGTGAAATCAATTGCGAAGACTGAGAGAGCGGAATAACAACACCTAATAACCCATCATCATTTGCAAAGAAGTGTCTCGTGTACCACTTAGCAGGATATATAATAGGACATGCATGTAAAATAAGTAAGTGTGCTTCTTGCATCAGCTCCCTACGAAGCGACCCAAATGTAACCCATAACCTGGCCATCTACACAAAACTTAAAGACTATGGATTCGAAAGAGGTGAAACTAATTAAAATTATCCGTGTGAAAACCTAGTATTTTTCTGGGAATTGAGGATGTGTTTAGGAAGAAACTCTCAAGTGACAGTTTGTGGGGGGAGCATATTTTATGACTGCTTGGAGGGAATTGAGACAATTGTTGTTCGATCAACGGGACCCGGCTGCAGCCTTGCGCACACAATGCATCTACTGCCTAAACTGGTATATCATTACATCAAGTGTCCTTTTTCCTTCCGTACAACGGAAATGATAAAGGAATTAAACACTGGCAAACACACCAAATCAAGCAGGAAATTATCAAAGGTCTCCAATTCCTAAAAGGTAGAAAATTCCTCTTCTGTTGTTTATTTATTTATATACATATTTACATGTATATGTATTTGAAGAAATCTTTTTCAATAACAGAAGCCCAAAAAAGTTTCGAACTTTCAAAATATATTAAAGTATTAGTTCTTTTTAAACGAAGTGCTTCTTTTGGCACAGCGAAAACAAGAAATGTATATTTTGGGCAAAACGTATCTTTCCATGTTAGTAACTGTTGCCTATTTATTTGGGCTTTCAGTGATATTGAGGAGAAAGAGCAGAAAGCAATAAAAAGAATAATTAATTGACTGCAAGTTACCATTTACCAACACAGCTTTATTGCGAGGATCCGTCCAAAACGCGTGCAGTGCCTCTACGCGGAGGCGCTCAGAAACTACGTCGAGTGTCCCGACTTCTTCCTTTATATTGACTATGGGTAGAGCCTTATTTTTGCAATGGTATTTATATGCTAACCCGGCTATTACGTATGAAATTTTTTTAAATTAAGTATGGCTCACGAAGAATAGTTGTGTGTGTGTTTAATATACTTGAATCACTTTTTTCTGAGAATTTGGTAATAAACTTATGTGATAAAGGATACTTGTTTTGCAGTTCGTACAGAATAAAGGGAAAACCTTTAATTGGTAAACAGATGCTTCTTGATGAAGTGGAAAAACTTGCTCTTGTTGATAATCAGAACAATGACCAACAATTGCAGAGTACTGCAAACGTCAGTGAACATGAAGATTATCTTGACAGTGATGATGAAGATGACGATTTGTATGATTGGGAGACTGAACCAGGTATGCTTATTTTTTCGTTTACCTCGTTTCTGTAGGTTAAGTAAATTGTGTTCAAATTGCATATTTGTAGTTAAAACTTTGTGTGTTGCAAACTACTTATTCAGTGAGATTAGAGATAACTGGAACTATCCCTGAAATTTCAATATTCTGTTCAAAACGTAAATATCGTGTAGAAATATATAGCTGCCTGTGAGCACTGCAAGGGGGTAAAAAAAATGCTTAAGAGGGCTTCTCGCTCCAACCCCCACATTTTTAACATTTTAAAAAATATTTAAAAAACTAAGAGCACTATCAAAAATGTAAGAACATAGCGTACTAGAACTTACAAATTACTGTGAAATACAATGGACAGCGATCTCCACTAGGTAGGTCCATCTATCACTCTTCTTCATGAACAATGTGAGTTTACGTCTACCTTTGATACGACACGGTCCCAGCTGTCAGAATTGCCTTGTGTGAAGGTTTTATTTATGCTTTTGTCACGTGCAGAGGAATCATTGCAAGCCCGCAGGTAAAAGTGTTTCCTTTTCTGGTAACCATTCATTTACAGCTATTACATTCATCTTGTGTGGAGAGTTTGTCTGCGCGCGTA
>JAGDQP010018090.1:1591-19977 GCA_022664845.1 Lepisma saccharinum
GAGCTTTGACGTAGCTTTCGAAAGGCTATGGATGCGATCCCAGCGGCCTACCATCCTGACTCAGATTTTTTCAGAGGTTTTCCTCAGTCACACCAGGCAAATGCCGCAATGGCACCTTCAAAATTGGCCTTGGCCGACACATTCCCGAATCCTTTCCTCTCCCCTATCTCGGCCTGAGCTTTAGATGCGTAAAGGTCATAAATACAATTCACAGGATGGGAACTTTTCCCATATACTGATTTCATCTCGTCGTGAGTTATCTTCACTGATTTCCCATGGAGATGCAGGCATTTGATGACGTTCTGTGCCTTAATTTTATCAGTCATGATTTTTTAAAAAATTCGCCTGAAAAGAAAGTAAAGAAATAAACGTGTAAGAAAAAGACAAAAAATTGGGGGCACAATAAAAGTTCTTATCGTGCATTAATGTTCAGTCATTACCGTTCGCAAATTCATCTCTTACCATAATTAGAAAACTTCAAACATTGTAATTTTAGAACAGATTTAATCTTATATTTATATAAATTGCTTTGATACTCGTGTTAATCTATACTGCGTCAATGTTGTTCGACAAAGCGCAGTAGAAGCAGAGCTCAGGAACCGCTTCGATCCTGTCTTGTTACGGAGATAATAGAAGAAAAGGAGCTGCTAATTTGGTCGTTGATTAGTGCCTCAGATCACGTTTGTGCAACGTGTCCATCCGCAGTATACCAGCTTCACCCTGCGCCTTGAAAGTTCTGTTCCGCCACGTTTATATCTTCTTGTATAACAATGAGACAAGGACCAATAAGTGATAAATATTCATGCCTGAACGCAGCCCAACATAACGTGCTTTATCCTTTGAGAGTGCGAGAGAGAAAGAAAGAGAAGGGAGAGAGAGAGAGAGAGTTCAATACGATTCATAAGGATTCTGGTTGTTAACACATATGAGTTAAAAGTAGACGAGAGTCGTGACTTGGATGCAATAACCTGATGTTTCTCCTAGGGTTTTTTGAACTGTTTCCAAATACGAATGGCAATTTGCATACATAGAATTACTTGTTATGTTGTCGCTGTACCGTACACAATAATCGGAATAAGTTACATCGTAAATGTGTAGTAGTGCTCTTCAGTAGTATTTAGCTTTTGTCACTTAACTGAAGACGTAGAACAATGTGCAACAATTTAGTACATTTTACAGATTTTACTACCATGGTTCAAGCTTTTGTATCCACAGCCAAAGCCTGTCTTAAAAGTTAGTTCTGACGAAACCTGATTCAGTCGCCATACAAGATTTGTCTCATCTGATAGAATTTCTGATTGAATGTTTATATGCGGAATGTTAGCGAATGCGAGCAACTATAGTCGACTTTTCGAGAGTTTGGGTGTAGACTAATGGAGTGGTAGGGCTTGAAAACTGGTAGAACGGAGGCGAAGTTACGGTCTTGCCATTTCCTCCTCTTTCTCCCTTCCTTTGTCTTAGCTAGCGGTGGTGTGTTGGTTGGCTGACTGTTTACAAAATAGAGTTATCCCACGGGTGAAATGTTGCTTTCGAGAACAGGACGACTCGAGATTATTGCGCTCGAGATCACTGTTATTTCAGTGACATGAGTTACACGGAGCTAGCTAATAAAATGAAATTTGTCGATAGTGTTTATGACATGTGTCTAAACGTCACGCAGTGTCCATATCAACGGCTCTCCCTTCTGTGTGTTTATGGGCGTGGCTAAGGAATATTGAGGTACATTCTTTCGAAATTACGAGAATAGGATATATCATAAGCATTAAGTTTAATGAGGAACGGAAACAAACAAAGCGGTGGGGGCTAAGCAATTAAACCAAGGAAAATGTAAACCAATACAGTTACGCGAATCAGAACGTCACATGCGGGTTCAGAACCATAGATGCCAAAATATCTGACGCAGAAAATTAAGGAGGAAGGGGAAAACGGGAAGACAAATAACATTAGAGATCTATACAAAGGAGTAAACGCGTTAACAAAAGTTTACCAGCCAAGATTAGTGATGATCAGAAATGAACATGGAGATTTTCAGGCGGATCCGACTTAAATTTTCGACGTGTTGAAAAACTATTTCGACAAGTTTTGTAATGTACACACAGGTGAAGAAACAAAGGAATTTGAAATCCATACCGCAGAACCGTAGATATCCGAACTTAACGAGATCGACGTCCAAATCGCAATAAAGAAATTGAAAAAATTCAAATCACCAGGCATTTACAACATCCCAGCCAAATTAATTAAAGCGGGCCAGTCTATGGACTGGACTACATGAATTGATAAATTCGATATGGAGAAAAGAGGATCTTCCAAAGCAATGGAAAACCTCACTAACATTTTATAAACGTCTATAGCGTTAGGCGTTATAAACGTCTTTATAACATTTTAGTGTGTCTATATCTTCCCATATTAAATGTGCATCATCCGCGTACATGAAAAGTTTGTTCAAGCCATTCAATGTTTTCCCTTTTCATCCTCTCTTACTTTTATAATCGCATAATTTTTATTCTAACGCAAAGTTAAACAGTGGAAGGCATCATCTAGTTTCCAGCTGCTGCGAATCTCGAAACTATCTGATATATTACCTTACGTATTCTTCTTATGATGTCTCTGAGACACATCCTTACGAGTTGAACAAGTATTTTCGGAATTACAAATCGTACCAGCATATTGTATAGTTTTTCCCTTCTGAACTTGGTCCAACAGCTACGTATACGCTTAGGCGTGTTAACAGGATATTACTCAACACCTTATTCCACATTGAAAGTAAAAAGATTACGTGGTAAATATTGTAGTAGGATGTTTCCTTTTTTATATAAATCGGCAACCCACATTTATTCCAGAAAATGTTTGGGAATACCCTCTTTTCTTTGGGGAATCCCTTGCACATCCATTGCACAATTTTGGATCATGTATTTTTTTTTTTTTGATAGAACAGGTTTGAAATCTTTGTGGGTACCTTATCTCCTCAGTATTGGAAATACCAACCTCAAGAGTTCGCTGTCCCCCCGAGCGGTCGTGACTTAGTGGTAGAGTGTTTGTTTAGCATTCGGGAGGGCGTGGGGTCAATCCTAGCAACCGACCATTCTGACTGAGTTTTTTTTTCCGAGTTTTTCCTCAGTCATACTACGTAAATGCCGGTATTTTACATTCAACTTAAACCATGGCCGAAACTTTCCCGCATCCTTTCCCCTCTCTTATTTCGACCTGCGATTTATGTGACTAAAGACCATAAATAAAATTTATTTCATTTTCCCACGCTTTCCGTAGCTTGTAGCGCTGAAACGAAGCGTTTATGCACCCTCGATGGTCTACTGTTTTTTCTTATTTTTATATCAGGAATCTGTTGAACTGTTTTTGCCGGTGTTATTTAGCATCATATATACGAGGGCAAGTAAAAAACTATTCGCACTTTCACCATCATTTTCTTTACGTTGGTCGCACTGCTTTCTAAACTCGCATGCTATATTGTGGAACTCTTGTGGTTATGCTCCTAAGGTTTCATCTTAATTGCTCAATTTGTCTTTGTTCTATTACAGAGCAAACACGGCCGTTCCGCTGTCAATGAAGAACAGAGCAGTGATCCGTTTTCTCTGGTCTGAAGGTATGTCAGGCAGAATTTCATCGGAGACTTTCAGCACAATGCGGAGAGAGTGCTATACCGCGTAGAAGTGAATACGAGTGGATAGAGAACTTTAAAGATCAAGTGTAACGCACGACGAAGGAGCAGGACGTCCGCCAACATCCACCGCTGACGAAAAGATTAAGCAAACTCGAGAAGTTGTACTGAAAAACCAACGAGTGAACACTGTTGTATGTCTATGCAAATCAGATATAGTTCTGCATACGAAATCATCCCTGACAAATTTGGTTTCCATAAAGTCTGCGTGAGATGGATATCAAGAGCGCTTAGTGAAGAGTATCTGCGCATTTGTGTGGAGATCTCTCAGTGCTTACTCGACCACTACAACGATAAAGGCGGAAGTATTTTTGGAGAGAATAGTCACAGGAGATTAGACCTAAGTCGCCGTATTGTGCTGCAAGCCTGAGATTAATTTCTGCCTCTGACACACGTTCAGACCAGAGAAATCGAATCACTGCTCTCTATTGTTCATTGGTGCACCTTGCCAGTGGAGCAGCCGTGTTTACTATGTAACAGAACAAAGGAAAACGGAAAAATTAAGATGAAATCGTAGTAACATAACGTCAAGAGTTAGCACATTATAGCATGCTAGTTTAGAATGCAGTGCAGATAATTTTTGACTTACCCTCGTATATTAGCTTTCCATATCAGAAATGAACTGTCAAGCATAAAACGTTTCTTTATTAACCTTCTGTACTTTGCCCGTCCGACTCTCTTTCCTCTCTCTTTTTATGTGTAGAAGTGTGGGTGAAGAAGCGCCCTGAAAAGAAGTCTGATGTCTGAAGGTTAATAGAGTATGAATATGTATGTGAAACCCGCATTTCCCTGTTTTCAAGGTGACACGACCACCCTTCCGCTGGTCGGTTTCAATGCCCCCACTGAATCAATGTCGCGGAATTTCAAAATTAAAGCGGAATTTGGAACCCTTACCTTCTTAGTTTGGTATCCTTCTTCGAAATTAGCAGTAACATTAGACATCATCGAGACTTATAAAGACTTTCTTTGTGAATTTGAAATTATCTTTTAAAAACTCCCAGCTAATGTGTACCGTGTGCTGCTATTTGAAGTGCTGTAGTGAAAGTAAAATTAATAATACCTGAACTTGTAATCCTAACATCTCAAACTAGACTCGTATACTTTCAAGTACAACAGATTGTCGCCAAACATACCATTAAATTAAGCTAGTCATGCCGCTTAAAGGCCGCGGTGGTTCAACGGTTAGAGCGCTCACCTCTGGCACTTGGGATCGTGAGTTTAAACCCTGCTCGTGCCATGTGGGCTTTGGGGTTCACAAACACCGTGTACGTGGGTTTTCTCGGGGATTCTCCCGTTTCCTCCCACTTTCATCATTTCACCAATCATCCCATGATCATCCATCCAGCCTGAGCCGAAGTTGCGTAAGGGCCTTAAAATTAAATTCAAATTCAAACATTCATTCCGCTTACAATTGGTTCTTAGTATGTCATTCGTGCGTCTTTAGATGAGACACTATGCCCGTGGTGGGCTTTCAAATGGCCGTAGCATGACAACAAGACATAATAGACACAATACAGGCACTTAATGAAAGATCGACTCTCCCGTTTTCTTTTTTTGTATTCATTGAAACATGGCGTGAGCTTCTCTACAGTCCTACAGTCATAGAGGCATTATTGTGAATTCCTCCAATGAACATGAATTACAAATGCGTTGTTTCGAGTGTTTAAGATCAGGGATCTTACTATTTTCGATATTTTAGTAGCCGGCGAGACGAGCGTAAACCACATTGTTGTTACTGGCACATACAATTAATTTTATCCTGTCTAGTTGTCGAGTACAGTTACGAGTCGTGATTCATAGATGTTTTACCGGTACATTATTTTTTAAAGTCTTTTCCTGTCTACACAGTGTTTCATTTCTTTTTTCTTATGAATTTGACGATATTCACTTTGCACAAGAGTTGTAAAGCCGAACAAAGTGGCACACTTTTTATTTAGCGCGTCATAACTGTGGAATAAAAAGCGATAACTAAATGTTTAGTACACCGATGGAAACCTTGGAATCTCTCCTATCTTCCACCGTAAAATGAGAAAGGAATATTGAAAATTGTGGACCACAGGCAATATTTATTAGAGATACTGACATTATGCGGGCAAAATCAAACATATCTTAATAACAATTTAATATTTTTATGTAATAATCTAAAGTGTATAATGATCTAGTGGTATGTGAACAATTAAACAGATTTTAGAATTGTTTTAAATTGAATATTTAAAATAATTATAATATTGTTTAATAAAACATAAATGTTTAGTAAAAAATATTATTTTTATTACAATCTAGAGTGTATAATAATAGTCTGCTGATGTATAAAGAATAAAACATGTTTTTAAAATCGTAATTGGAATGAAAAGTACAATGTGAACTAATGTATGGCTTGTTTAATGTTCTGTCATTTCTAGAAACGTTTCACTTGGCCGATTTTTGTCATTTTCTCTTTGCCCGCTTTCATACTTTTCTAATTTTTAGGCGTTAAACACTAAATCAAAAGAGCGGAATTTTCACTCTTTTTAGATGGAAAAGCGGGACCGCTCCTTTTCGAGCGGAATTTTCGATCGAAAAAGAGTGGTTTCTAACAAAACATTATTGCGTTGGATGGAAAATGTACTCTTTCTAGATGGAATTTCGCTCTTTTCGATGTAATTTATTTTTTCACCCTTAAAAGAGCGGTTTTCTATTGAATCGTCAAAGGTGAAAGAGCGATTTCTCATCTTTATAGAGTGTTTTGGTGCTTCAATTTCTCATCGTTTAGGAGTGAATTTTCTCATCTTTGTAGATCGGTTTGAATTCCACTCTTTTTAGAGCGATTTGCAATGCATCATGGGCATGGCTACTAGTCAACATTGGTCTTCGCCATTTGTAAAAGCAACGGTTATCAAAAGACTAAGCTATACTGTGAAATTTATAGCGTTAAATGAGAAAACAGAACTTTAAAACTTTTCTGTTAGTAAAATACACCAAAAAACGTCAGGAGTAAGATATGTACGTACAAGAAATCTTTCAGCATTGTAATCAAGTACCTGACGAGACGAAAGAAACAATTCCGAGGACGCATTCTCGCAGTTGGACCCTTGGTTGAGGGGTTAACGCGTTGGATAGCTGATCGAACGGTACCGGGTTCAAATCTTCTCCAGGTTTAGCTTTATTTTACTCATTTTCATTCACAAGTACAGTACTTTTCTTTTTAGCACATATGAATTAATGCTCCCTTTCGCAGTTTTGTACATTTTATTGCGTCTTTTTCATGTTCACAAGATGTAAATTGTATCTCAATAGATGGAAATTCATCTATCCATTGAAATAGACTACCGGTACCACAGATTTTCGCGCGGAAATTTCTCATCTTTGCTCCGATGAAAATTCGCTCTAAATGAGCGGTCACTTTTTCCGCTCGATTTGAGCGGAATACGCTCTTTTGATTTTAGTGTGTAGTGAATCTTTTGCAATATCATTTCGTGGTATTACCACAAAGATAATAGGGCATTCGCCTGATATAACAGATAATATATATATAGATCCTGGATATGTTACAAAGCGAGGCAGCCTTTTTTTCACCACCTTCTAAAAAGTTCTTCACTCACTTACAGGGTTCCGTACTGTACTCGCGCGCCAAGCAGCAAGCGTACTTTTCCATAACATAATAGAGTTGCCGTCACTAATCTCTCTACAGTGGTACAAACTGTAAACTTTCTCGTTGCGCGTGTGCTCGGAAACAACGAAATTCCACTTTACCTGACCATGCCACTTTGACCGTCTCTTCCTTACAAATTCAAATTTTGAAAATACAAAAATACGCTGCATCTTGCTTTGTAGGTCACCATTCTTACTGAGACGTCTAGAACGTGATCTTATCTATCTACTAGCTGTGCATCCGTTTCCCCTGTCCCACCATTAGGAAAAGCGTCGAGAATTGCTCTTTGATTTAGTGCTGGTTTTGTGTTGTAGTGGTTTAAAATAAAAGATATGAGAATTCTGCATGATTTACTCTCTATAACTTTGCATTTGTAAGAAATTGAAGTTTCGTTAATCTTAAAATCGTTTAAAATAGTGATGATTTAATAATATCTTTTTGTGGACATAGTATTGAATTTATAGTTATAACAATTACTTCAAATTTTAAAGTTATCATTTTGGTTTTCTTTCTTATATTTTACGTGGAAAAGTCTTGAGCTCCACCGCCCTCCCTCTTCATCCTCTGATTATAATCTTAATGCTAAGTATTAGCAAACATGTATGTCAGAACGCTATGAATGTTTTTGTCCATTGTTTTCCTCATTAATTATCATGTAACTGATTTTTCTCGTCGAGGTGGAAGGAAGAAGAATACACATGTCAGCGCTTTTGTTTCCTTTGTGGGACTCTAAAGGTGATTATTACATGTAACGTTTTTGGTTAACGATTTCCTCACGGGTTACAAAACCAAATATTACATTGATTACGTATCTAGTTTCTATAGATATAATGCTCTATCGAGGTCCTCATTTGTAACATCTTTGATAATAAGGAAAAAAAAACTTTTTTAAACAAATGCTCAGACGTGTACATGTACACCATAATTTAACCTGACTTGAAACCCACTTTTAGTACATCCAGAGTATTTACAGCGTTAACAATGTAGAGAAACGTTTGTCCACCAAACAAGAAGAATGTCACAGGGATTGTCAGAGTTGGAGTGGGGATCTTTTGTTGTTAATCCGTCCGTTTTGTCAGTAGTTGTATTTATATCTAACGAAGTTTATACATAATTATCCAATCCATTGTCATCTCCATGTCGTGTTCATTTTTTTTTCATTGCTGCTTTTAATTTTTGGGGCATATGTCAAGTTGTTGGTTTCAGGCCTGTTCCAACCAATCTTTTAAAAGTTACTAAATATTATTCTACATCTAAGTATTTACTACAAGTTACTAAATATTTTCCACTGCTTCTTTAAATGGACTTTATGGATACAATCTAAAAATCTTCTAAATTAAAATTATTATTAGATAAATCCTTAAAATCCCGCAAAATAATGTCTGGGTAAATCTGTTGTTTAAATGATTGTTGGTATATGCAGTAGATGTGATTTTCAATAATTAGCAGTGGATTTTCGTTGCTTTGTGACCGAAGTTTCATTATTGCTTTCTGGTCTTTATTCCATATCTGGGCACGAAAATTAATCATTTTTCACTGTGTAACAGCTTGTATCGAGACAACTAGCCTAGTAGCTTTATAATTCCAGAGTGTATTAGAATATGGCTAAGCATATAGCAATTGAAATTATGGCGTGCTTATTTTATTTCTGTAGTGTATTCACTGTAATTTCTTTTTTTTTTCTTTTATTTGCCATTTACAAGTGAAATTTTTAGTGGTATCCTGTCCATACTTATAACGATAACACAGTAATTTGTAACAGTACAAAGAACAAGTACAAATTAACTTCTAACTTATATCTGGTGAAGCACAGAAGAGTTCTGTGTCTAATAAATTAACAAAATATGCACATTGACATGGATGAAAATTCTGACCCGTGTTTTCATTACGTGAAAGTGTATCTATTCAGCGGTGTCTGCATATAAATTTCAAGAATATTGCTGTTCGCACAGTAGAAGTCTCTTCCTAGGCCTGGCTTAAAATAAATAGTTGCGTTTTGTTTGTCAATAACTGGCGTAGTTTAAAGTGAGAGAAACTTCTATGAATGTTAGAAAGACCCCCCCACACACACACTTTCTTTCTTTCTTTTGCTATTATAGTTGTGCTGTTTTGTTTAATTATATTATGCGGTTAATTACATTACGTAGCAACTTAGTTTTGTGTTTGGGTCTGTTGCCATAGCAGCTACCGATGAATGTGTTCCTTAAATGCTTAACTATTCGGAAGGTAGCCATGCGAGGTTTCTTTACATTTGTTCTTCGTCTCATTTTGTCTCCAGTACACATGTTGAACATGGTTTTCGTGTTAAAGAAATACCTTCAATAGGTTTTTAGGAGTAAGCTAAGTACGTTCATTACATCACACATAAAGCACACATCCAATTACTGGAGGTAATACAACGTTTCTTCTTGCGAGACAACATGCGAGCGACAGATGTGATGGGGAGTAGTTGCTTCCATTCTGTTTCAGAAGCAGGTTTTTCCTCTGATCTGGTGTTCTCTGAGGAACAACACAGGTTGATAGAGGAGCGTCGTTTCACTTTATTCGTGGAAGTCTCCTCTCTAATCTTATTACGTCAGACAGGAAGTTCCAGCTTCTGGGAAACTTCATTCCTAAGCTCCTCACACTTGTCTCTCTTTTCTCGGCGTTCTTTTCCCACCGATTTTCTAGTCTTCTTTTCTTCCCTCTTTTCTCAGTTGTAGTGTTCCCTTCTGTCTGTAGCTGAGACGTCAGAAAGAAATGTGCTTGCAGTGTATCTTTCTCTCAATGATCAAAATTTATGCTTCTGATGTTTTCACCATCTGAAAATTGACCACGTCTTTAATGTAAAAATTGAAAATCCTTTCTACTAGTCGTTTTCTGGATATCCATATAACTAGAATGAGGCATTAGATCTACCCTATGTATACATTTTAAACGCTTCCGGTGTGCAGAGTGGCAAACTGAACATTATCTAAAAGTGTAATATTTGTTGGGTTTTGAGCAATCATCGTTAAATTCTTAACAAAACTCATCCATTGTCTTTTGAAAAACTTAACGTTTTCTGAACACTGGTTAAAACTTCGTTGAATTAAGTTTACGCTGAATATTGTATATGTTTATTATTAACAACGTTGATGTAGACATGTCAGATCATGATAGTCTTGGCTGTGATGAAGGTTTAACTGTTCGGTTAACCTTTAACCATAAACTGGATTAACGGATTTTTCTTGTTGTCGTTTTTTCAGTTGCCATACTTGTTTCTACACAGGATCGTGGTGATGATGTTTTCGGACAATGTCGAACAAAAGAACCTCCGAAGGATATGTGTCACTTCCCTGTTCCACGACGCTAAAGTTTTCTGTCCTTAACATATCGCCCGCCCTGGGTGAAAATTAATATAATAGCTCACTTGGATACAATTCAGACTTCTTGGTGCGTGAGCACTCGCGCCCACACGGTTTAATACCTCGGGAACAAAGCCTCTATACAGTTTTAAAGTAGTATTACTTTATTTAGTGTAGCCTTTTCGCAACCGGAGCTACCTTGTTATCCGGGATAAGAGAAAGCGGCAAAAAGAACAATTAAAATGCCAAAATAGGGTAAAAGGTTCAGGCAGGATAAAAACGTCATATCCGGAAGAAGTTAGTATGGCTATGGGACAGTAAGTCGGGAAGGAAGATTAAGAGAGAGGGAATTTGTGTATAATGAATAAAATGCATAAATGAGAAAATCTAATAAAGAGATCATGTATGTATGTGTAATGTATAAGTGTATGGTCGTGTAGTGTATGTCCATATCACTCGTCTTGTGACTCTCCCGCACTATCACTTCATAAGAGCACAAGATCGAATGGTGTACTTGATGCAGGCCGTCACCGATTCTTTTCCCATTCTGTCTTAATAGAAGAGATTTGCATTTCAGTACAAGACTTGTATCCAACTACCAATAAGCAATCGGTGGTGATTGCTTTATGTGGCACCACGCTTTACCACTATTAGACCACACAAAAAGGACATTGCAATTAAGATCTGTTGCCCTATCGTCTGGTGATTAAACGTGACTCAGCAGAATAAAACCGTAAATCTGTGTAATATTGAAATATGCTTGGTAGTTCAACATCAAATTTGTTTGTAGGGTACCTGTTGCTTATAAATAAAGACAAGAAATCGAAATACAAATCGTATGAAAGTATAGTTTGATATTACTTCTTCAGTTGAAGACTGAATTAAATGAATTTTGAGAAAGATATTTCAGGTCTTGATTGTACTCTTTTTGTGCTTCCTTGATGATATAACTTTGCACTAAGAAACATTTCGGTCACTGGTTGTATCCGAATATCCCAGTCATCCGTGCTTTCGCATAGTCCGTTAAATTAGGTGAGTAACGTTGATATCGTTCATTTTAATCGCTTATAGTTCGTTGGTATGTGATTGCAATACACTGTTAAAACAATTTCGAAGCATTCCTGGAAAAGCTAGGCAACCATAGCTACCTGGGCATTTTCAGCAACGTGGCTAATAAAAAACAGCCAGCATTTAATTTTGGGAATTCTGGGAGTAAGAGAAACATAAGCGAGATTTTAACACGGGTTGATTAGTTAAAAGTCGAGCGTCTTACCAACTGCACTAAATTTATAGACATAAAAGTGACCATATAGAGTATTGAAGGTTGGAAGTGCGTTATTTGAACCTTGAAGATATAAACTAAGTTTATCCCACGAGATCCGCCATTTTTTAACCACTTTTGTATTTTTCAACTAGGGATCGGAATTCCCATTCACTAAGAATATTTCTCATTTGTTTTATGGCGGCAGCAAATACTTGATCATAATTGCAATCACGGCTACGATAAACAACCCATTTTCTCATTCTGCGCATGTGCAGAAGTGATAACTGAAACTCTTCGGCATAAGAAAAGTTCGTAAATCTGATAATTATCAGTTTATCACATATTTAAATATTTTCAATTTGTCCTTTTAACCTTGTTGGCATCCTTTTGTCTTTCCTTGAGAATCTTTCTGTCTTCTTTTTCAATTTTTCCGTTTCATAACCCTAAGAAGAATAAAAGTACAGTATAAATTTTTAAACCGCTGATTGCAAAACAAATTATCCTTAAGCTAAGATTGCAGTGTACAATTTTGGTCTTCTAAATATGAGCATTAAAATATAATCATATTCGGAAAGATTTGTTCAGAATAACTGAAGAATTGTTGCCCATGACCAAACTCGTAACAGGGAAGTTAATACTCCAAACAGACAGGTTTTCTTCTGTGTAGAAGATCAAATATTTAATTTCGTATGTACGAGGGAAAGGTGTAAGTACTAAACAAACTCATTTGCGTGCCCAGTACTGTATCGGAGTAGGAATGAATATACTCTGTCGCTAAGACAATCTTCAATTTGTCATCTGTTTCTGATTCTTCACTAAAATTTTTTTTTGCATGTCCTCTACGTTCTATTTTATCCGTTTCTTTGTTACATTTCTGTGTCGGCTGTAGTATATTTGTGGTGGTGTTATTACCCTTGGCATATTATTATTATGTGTTTTAAGAGTTTTGAAATATATAAAAGCTAATATCAGGGATCACAAATACGGAGCTGTTAATTGTTGAGAATTTCCCGTAATGGTGAATTCTTTTTCTTTTTACTGGTTTCCTTAATCCCATTCTTTCAGAAACCCTCCAAGTGTATTTTCTTGCATTAGTTAAATGAGATGAGTCATCTGCAGTTTTAGAATAGTTTTTTTTTTTTTAACTTTTTGTAATGCAGAACTGAATGCTGCAAAATACTCCCAAAAAACTGTGTTTGTTCGAGATTATTGGATCGTATTCAATCCTGGTTACTGTCAGACACCGCAGGTCCATCCAGACGGTGCGACCTTGAGAATGAAGCTGCGATCAATAGCAGTGGTGTGTGTGTGTGTGTGTAGCAAAAGCGCAGCGTGTCTTGTTCCACAATTTCTTAGCTGGAATCGAGGAGTGAACTTGATCAAAGGCACAAAGCAGCTAGAGTGAGGGTTTGTTCATAATATTACACTGCGCTGTGTTTCTTTAATCTAATATATGTATTATGAACTGATGCTCAGGGTGTTCGGAATTAACGGAAATGAAATCAGGATTTCGGAATCAGAATTTCGAAAGTCGGTATTCCGGATTGTCGAATTTCGAGTCAGAATTTCGGAATTCCAGAATGTTGGAATATTCCGGACTCGAAGAAATTCCGGATTCCGAAATTGACTTCGCACTTCCGAACACCGCTAACTGGTACAGAAGCATTTATGGCTTTAGCTCGTTACTTGTCTGAGAGATTGCGTCCCTCGATCGAGTACTCATCCGGGGAAAGTGATGGTAAAGATAGACGCCAGGGCCTTAGTTTAGGAATTATTCCTGCGCACGTTTGTTGAAACTGCGTAAACTCTGAGAAACTTAGTCAGATGGCCGGTAGGCATGATACCGAGACTAAGGTTCAGGAATCGAGACGAGACCGAGACACTATGCATCGAGACGTAACCAATACCAAGACTAGTCTCTCGAGACTCGAGAGGAGAAAGATACGCGCAAGGATGTGCGCTGTAGTCACTCAACTCAATGTCGTCTGCTGTGAAGGCTAACATCATGTGGCGCGGTGGTTAAAAAATTGCCCTCCACCTCCACGGTTTCTCATAGCATCTTCTGTGTTGCCCGCCCGACTTTGTTGTTTCGAGTGGTCGAATGCCTGAAAGGCTGAAACCGTCTGCTACTGACTCCCCTCAGCGGTTGTTGTTGTGTCACGTGATAGAAGTAGGTTCGCAACCAAGCTGTGATAACGCGCTCTCAGAGACTCTCCGAAATTGAGTGGTCTTGGCTGTAGTTCCTGATTTGAAAGTTGTCAGAAGACAGACATAGCGATTGTATAAAGTTTCCCTGTAGGAACTTCTTAGTCTATGCAGAGGACTAAGGTATCGAGACTTGAGACCAAGACGAGACTGAGGTTGATAGTCGAGACCGAGACCAAGACTGGAATTTTTAGATCGAGACGAGACCGAGACCAAGACCAAGACTGTCCTAAAAATAGAGACGAGAACGAGACTGACTAATGGCCGGTAACAGGACTTGAACGCCCGTACATCCCCAGCGTCAATCCTTAGTCCTAAACCGTAAACATTAAGCTACTGAGGCTGGGCTCCTTGTATTTGTTGCTGTTGTTTCTAATTATTGCTTAATTATATTTAGAACGAAAGACTACTTCGTGTGCTTTAATTGTGTATTTCTTGTCTGAGTAGATTTGTACGTGTGTTTGTGTGTGTGTGGGAAAGAGAGATAAAGAAAGAATGAATGAATTATTATACTACGCTTTTTGTGCTGAAACATGTTACCAACCACATGTGGTGGTGTTTTTAAATCTGTCTGCGAGCTTGGTTCATTCATTGAAAAATGATTGATTCATTCAGGTTTACTGACAAGCAAATCTATCAAACTGCTTTTTCGACCAAACTTGGTAGAAGAGTAGAGTACATCAGAAAACCCCAGGAAGCATGATTTAAGTGCTTTCGTCCAGAAAGGCGAGCGCAGTGGCCAAAAGTTTGGTTCAAAATAATGAATCGGATAGTGTGATCTAAGTCGGAAAATACACGTTTATTTGTAAAATGTTTGAAATAATGGAAAGCAAATAGATATGAATGGATATTGGGTCAATGGGCTATCTTTTAGAGCAGGGGTTTTTCAACCGCCGCAAATAGTTACTTTGGAGTGGTTATGAACTTCCTTCTTTGGAAGTTTAAACTCTCTAGGTTTGAATTTGTTAAGAGATTTCATGAAGGAAGAATACATTAGGGATATATAGGAAGATAGATCATGCCATCTAGCGTTATAAATAGTTCGTTGTTGCATACTATATAAGGGATTGTGGTTTTGTGGTTGGATCGATTTTGTATGAGAAGACTTGGTTTAAGTAATAAATTTTGGTTATTTTAAAGAGTAGTGTGATTGCTGCGGTTAGGGCGGTGTAAATAACTAGATACAAAAATCATCTTGTATTGTTGCATATAATTGCTCTTAAAAGTCAGCCTATGTGAGCAATTGAGGAAAAGGCTATAATTTTTCGTAGGGAGGTTTGGTAAGCCCCCCAATAGCTCCAGTTGCTACTGATGAAATAATTAGTAAGAATATGGTATTTGGGGTAATTGTTGCATAGGATATTAGGATAAGGGGGGCTAATTTTTGTCATCTTATTAACAACAGACAATTTGTTCAACTTATTCCTTCTATGACTTCCACTAATCAAAAATGAAAGGGTGCTGCTCCTAGTTTGAGGGCTATGGAGGTTGTTATAGTTAGGTTGCTGATATTTGTTATTAGGGAGTTATGGTGTAACAGTATTACGATGGCTGAGAGAAGGATTATTGAGGCTAAGGCTTGTACTAGGAAATATTTTAGCGCGGATTCAGTTATTCGTTGATTATTGGTTTTTGAGGTTAGGGGGATGAAGGATAGAAGATTAATTTCTAGCCCTATTCAAGCTCCGTACCAGCAGGTTGATGATACGGAGATTAATGATCCTACAATTAATGTTAGCATAAACATTAATATTTTAACTAACTTCTGATTATTTCGTGTTTCCTTTTTTTTATATATATATATCGGAGTATAACAGTAAGAGGTTTTCATAACCAAGGAAACAAGGAAGAACTTTGGCGGGAGCAGGAACTAAGCCCTGGTCATCTTGGTGATATCTTCGTGCTTTAACAAAATGATCTAAGAAGAAAAGTTATTTCGTCACTTTGCTCGATATATATATATAAATATAAAAGATCGTTAGAAAAATGAGTGGACCTCAGTGTATTAGAACATATTGAGAATAAAAAGTGTACAAGAAATGTTTAGAAAGTACTACTGAGGCACTAAGGTTGCAACAGGCGCTGAAAACTCACCTTCAGAATGACATGAAAAACTTCCCACATTATATTATACATTATTTACACCTCTTGAGCAGAAGAGATACTTACCAAAAAAGTACAAAATTATTGAACAAGCTACTTTCAGAAGAGTTACATACAAAACAAGATTATTCATTAAACAGTGTTTCATTCAAACTGATTTCTGGATTCCTACCGTGGATCCCTGAAATTTCTAATTGGGATTTCCTAAGGTTTTATTCCTCGTCATTCCCAGAGAGATGAGTTTCCTGACCTTTCCTGAGACTTGTGACGTACTTGAACACTGATACTTTCCTTTAATGTCAACTAAATGAATGAATTAGAATTCGGAATTCGCTTGATTTTATTCGCGAGAATTTTGCTTCTTAATTCTGGCAATGCTTTTTAAAAATATTCCTTCATTCTTTTTAGCATCATATAAATAAGGTTCAAAAGAAAGTAGTTCAGTATTCAGTGCTGTTATTTGCGTATCTGTTAAAATCACGAGACTGAAAGTGAACAGAAAATTCACGAAAGAGAGTAGTTTTTAGAACACCAACAGTTATAAATCATTGGGAAAGGCGTTTGAATCACGCTACTCCACGTGCGAGAATTTTTATTTTTAATCCTGTTAAATGCTCTTTTTCTTTTATATGGTTTCGCATATAAACACTCGCGCTATGTGATAGGACAAACTTTTAAAGCAATATTTATTTCTAAATTGGGGCCTAACCAATATAAAGATGATTTTCTATTTTACCTATTTGTGTTGTATCTTTTATATTTAATAGCGATGTTTAACTGACTACAAGCTCAGAGTGGATGGTCGTGCTAAATGGTGAAGTGGTCATCATCACCGAAGAGGCAGCTCCTTCAAGTCACGTTCTTGCGCTTTCCTGCTTCTTAGCGAACGATTTCTCTTCCTTAATTCTGTCAATAAGTTCCATCCTTTTTCTTCCTCTTCCACCTTTTCCGCGGTGGATGATAATGGAAGAATTGATGGAATGAGCAAAGTAGGAGGAAACGGGAGAACCAAGAGAAAACCACGCACACGGTGTTTTTCCACCACCACAGGTGCGAGGACCCCAAACATCAGACGTGAGCGCTGCATCACTGAGCCACATCGACCCTCCACCTCTTGTGGTGCAGTCTCTGCGTAAGCAGTGTTGTAGCCAATAAATTTTGCCTTTCTCAGTTATTTATCTAGGATAATCATGAGATTGTAAGTGCGTCATACCACGCTTTCTGTTGATTAACGGTGTGTCATATCATAAGAGTCTAACAAGGAAACTACCTCCGGTGGGACACGAAAATCAGCATGAAACTCCACAGTACATTCATGATGTGTTCAAACGAATACCCTTGTAGTACTATACGTTTTGGAGCTTCGCGGAACACGAGTTACATACAGGACTTTAAATTTTTCGAAATTTTGTTGTGAACGCCTAAAGGGTAGGCAACACTTCATACATAGGTGTTGAAGTTATGCATTTCCCATTCATTTTTATTTAAGTGCCATTTGCACTGTCTTGAATTTAACGTGAAATAACGTTGCTATAGTCGGCTGTCGGCATGCTGATAGTTGGGTGTATGTCCCTTTTACATTTTGTAACTTATTATGTTGGTAGTAGTTATTTTAGCACTAATTTATGTTGGCTTCTATCTACTCTTTTGGTGTGACACACTATTTATATTGTATGTTTATCATCCTTAACATTTAGAAATAGCTTTTCAATCGCTTTAAGGAAATATTAATGGACATTATAGGAGCTGTTCCAAGGAATCATTTAATTTCATCACCTCGATTGTAAAAGCAGGTGCAGTCAATGAAGTCCTATGTTTTCGCATCAGCCCTATAAAATGAAGCATTGAAAATTATTCATATGTATGTTCTTGATGTTTGTCATTGTTTACAGCGACAAACTGGTTTATTCGTTTGCAGTTATGGGATGAACTGGTAACTGTGACCTAAACCCGACATGTCTTAGGAATGACATCAGTTGGCAGTCAGTTTCTAAGAAGAGGGTGGGAAAGTTAGCGGCCAGGTCCTTTTTTCAGGTACTATACTGATATTTTCCTGGCGAAACTAGGGAAAGCACTGGATAACCTCAGTCAAATTGATTTGCTACGAGGCTTGAAAGCGCGTGCCAATCTATTACCGATATGATGTTACCAACTTGACCATGCGGGCTAAGGAACGTGACG
>JAGDQP010018090.1:20377-37223 GCA_022664845.1 Lepisma saccharinum
CATTTAGAAATAGCTTTTCAATCGCTTTAAGGAAATATTAATGGACATTATAGGAGCTGTTCCAAGGAATCATTTAATTTCATCACCTCGATTGTAAAAGCAGGTGCAGTCAATGAAGTCCTATGCTTTCGCATCAGCCCTATAAAATGAAGCATTGAAAATTATTCATATGTATGTTCTTGATGTTTGTCATTGTTTACAGCGACAAACTGGTTTATTCGTTTGCAGTTATGGGATGAACTGGTAACTGTGACCTAAACCGGTCATGTCTTAGGAAATGACATCTGTTGACAGTCATTTTCTAAGAAGGAGTGGGAAAGTTAGCGGCCAGGTCCTGTTTTGAGGTACTATACTGATATTTGCCTGGCGAAACTAGGGAAAGCACTGGATAACCTCAGTCAAATTGATTGGCTACGAGGCTTGAAAGCGCGTGCCAATCTATTACCGATGTGATGTTACCAACTTGACCATGCGGGCTAAGGAACGTGACGAAATGCGAAATGACATATAAAAACACAACATATTGCAATAAGAAATAATGTCTTCATGGATTCCGGGAAGCCTGTACTTCTCATCCGTATCGTAACAATATGTTTTGAAATGTAAGAATTCCATCTTTTTATGGTAAATTATTTTTTTTAGGAAACATTAGCTTTACAGAACTTTTAGTTTTATTGAACCTGTAATAACACCAAGTTCTCATGTCAGATACGATACATTGATTTCCCTCTTGCCTCCACGAAAACATAAGGAATTGCAGGTACCATCAAATTTGGTATGGTACTCATTCTATTGCGTTTGAGAGATTGGATGTTTCGTGTGCATGAATAAATCTATTGTCGCATTCGACTACTCTTACAGGTCATAATGTTCTTCATGCAGAACTTGCTATGCGGATATCGGATTTTGAATGAAGCTCGAAGGATAGATGGCGTTTATTAAAAGCACGTAAGGATCTTTTAGTTGTTAAAACTCGGTTATACTTCCTGATATAAGAAAAATTGTATTCTATTGCAATTTACTTACGAGTTGCGTTCACTCCGTTCTGGTTTATTTACAACTTAGCTTGAAATTTAAATAACTTATTTCAACTTGCCCACCGAAATTTATCCACACAGGTTCACGGTGTGGTTTCTACCATTTATTGTAAATAATGGATGGGTAGTGTGTGGCAGTATTCGCCCCTTCAAGATACTCTAAGTAAAAATGTCGGTGAGAAACATTTTAATATGAGAAAATGTTGATAAGGCTTTGTAGTTTCCAGAATTAGTGCTTCCTCTCATTTATTAATACTAGCAAAATCTTAGTAATAATAAATCTTTTTTTTTTTTTTCTTAAAAATTAACATTTTGTTGTTGGTTTTGCATATAAATTTTAACGCCGCTCGAAGTAGATCGAAACATATTTTACTTCGACTTTCTCATTTGATACGTGATCTTATGGCGCATTTGAGGCGAATGTGACGAATAAGGGGAATAATTATACTGCAATATAATGTTAATGAACCTCGAAATATATTTAATTTAAAATTTCCAAGTTTTTTACAGTAGAGAATTTAAACTTCCTGTTCTTTAAACACGTCTTACATAAAACTACAGTCAATTGTGATATAGAAGAATATACAGCGTAGCAAACTAATTAGTTTGCTAGTCAGGAAAACTACATATGATAGCATATTCATACCCGGATTGTACGTGAAGTGACTATTCGTTAATGTCAGAGATATTATAAAAAGGATGTTATTAAAAGTACATCTTTTCCTTAGGCTTCCTTACAGGCAGATTTATTTTCCTCATTTTGGTACACTATAAAAAATATAACTCTGAATTGGGAGTACAAAATTCGAATTTTGTACTTCCAATTTTGAGGGGCAGTGGCAAACCCAGGGTGGGTTTTAGAAAGGCAATTCTTTGCCTCCCAGTTCTTGGGAGGAACAGATTAATAGAAACAAAAACGAAAGTAAAATTTGAATCCCTGTGCCCGTCACTAATTCTAAAAAATTGGGAGTACATTATACCACCTATTTTTCAGAAGCAATGACGGACCCAGATATTCATATTTTACCTTCGTTTTAATTCCTATTAATCTGTTCCTCCCAAGAACTGTTCCGCCTCTGTAAAACCAACCCTGGTTTCGCCACTGCCTCTCAAAAATTGTAGATACCAAATTGGCGTTTTGTACCCACAATTCAAAGGTCTGTTTCATTGCTTTTCGTCAAGTCTGAAAATTTTTAGAAATAGTTATTTCTTTTTAAAAAAAATGTAAACGAACTTTGTGTGATATGATAGAAGTATCAAAAGAAAATCTGACAAATCAGAGTAAGTGTTGCATTCTATTATATGATGTAAAGATGTTTTGCTGGAGGCGTGTTTATAGTAAGTCTAGGATATTTATTTAACCAGATTCCTAGAGTATATATTTTTTTCTATTTTGTGGCAGTTTTTCTGATAAAAGTTTTTCACACTCAAATCTCATTGCATTTTTGTAGTTCTTTATGTTTGCAGTTTCTAGAACTTATTTTGAGATCAATTAATTTTTTTTTAAAGGGTTTTTAGTGCCTAAAGAGGAATGCACGGCTTAGAAAACGAAAAGCTTTTGGGAAAACAGTGTACATTTAGTCATTTTTCAGTTGTTATTTTTGAAAACATTACATTCTTATAAGAAACGATGGGAAGGTGTAAACATATAAAAATATTCTGTTCTCAATATTAAAACAATCTAAAATAATTTATTCCTTAGTAAAAGAAAAAAAAAATCGCTTAAAGACGTAAAAGATTACTTGGAATTCGTATAATTCATGGTCAAAGATTTTAACGTTTTTTTTCTTCTGTGCAGTAGAATTGCATTTCTCTTTCTCTCTTTACTGGGAGTTGTTCTGAGTGCGGCAATTAACCTATATTTTTGCTGCCTAACTGACGCATTTCGCAGTGCATCAATGCGGTTGAAAGACAACGACGAATTCAGGATCGTTGGTAACTTTCAGACTTTCATTTGCCGTCTACTGCTTCTACACTTGATCGAGTTCTGCAACTTCTAATTTTAATGTAGAGATGCGATTATAAGTATGGTGTGTGACGTATTTATTTCTTTATATGGAGGAAAATTTTATTTATGTTAATTTAAAAATAATTTCTTCCCTTTAAAATATAAAGCAGTTTAAACTACCTCAGTATGTGCGTGAGTTCTTTTCACAGTGAGATCCAAGCTGGTGCGTTACCATTTGAGCTGTAAGCACGATTATTGTTATCTAAACAAATTTAAACTAACTAACTAACTCTATGGCTTATGGAACTCGCAAGTCATCGCCGCAGTATCTAAACAAATAGTTTTCATAAATCCAGGAAAATAGATTAGAAAGAAGCAGGAGATATAGCAAACTTATTATAATGTCGTCAATAGAATAAAGACGTAACACATCAGTAGGAATTTCGGACGTTTAAATATAATTAATCAAAAGGAAGACTTATGATTAATAAGCAATAATCCAATTTAACCGAAAGTAAGGATATGAAGACATATACTATGTTAGTTTTCAACCGTTTGGTGACTTCTTTTTATGTGACGTAATTCAAATGAGGATATTATTACCTAAGTACTGCCTACTGGATGGCAGAACCTATGAAACCAATACGTTTAACATGCTTATCGATCGATCAGTAACATTGTTTTAAATCATGTCAAAGAAATACCAATAGTACATATACTATGCTCATATCATTTTATCCGGATCTTGCCGTTTTAAATCTCTAAAAGCATTAAATTGTTACTAGTAATATGTTTTAGTACACGTTTATTATTGTTTGATCTTTCAATTTATGAACCATATTAGTAATTAATGGCTTCGACCCGACATGATTAAATAAGCTGTTAAATTTAAAATCCTACAAACATCCATGCCTCAGCCGGGATTCGAACCAGGGAACCTGTGACTCGTGAACTGAAATTCATTACATCTGAGTTTACTTGAACCCTACCCCCTGTAAATCGATTACTGTTTTTACTGGTAATAGTTTCTTAGTTATTATTCTAACTAACCAACTACCTTGATCGTTTCAACAGTTCAAGAAAATAGCTCGCATCCACTTTTGGCTATCATAGTATTTGGTGCCTGCGAAGTGAATTCATGTTTTTATCGACGAGGAAATGAGTCTTCTACACCTGCAAGCATTTTCCTTACAATAATTTCTTTGGTCCATGCCAGTTTCTAGTTTCTGCAACAATTTTGTAGATTCTGGACGGCTTCGTTATTATCTGTCTATAATAAACGGAAACAGAAGATATGGTTCCTTCTCTTCAGGGGGTGTTTTTTAACACATTGTATTTAGTTATTTAGTTTGCGTGTTGGATCCACTGCTGGAAAATGAAAGGAGTGAGTGAACAGCAATGGTTGGATCTTGAGGATTGTGCAGGAGGCAATGTGATGAGCTCAGACCTCAGAGGAGATGTATGTTGGGTGCTGAAACTGTCTGGATGGAGTGGCTATGGTAATGGTTACTGTTATGGGTGGTCATCGTGGTCGAGATCTGAAGGAGTAGCGGGTGATCTGTAGGGCAGTGAAGTTGCTGGAGCAGAACACGACAGGGCACTTGGAATTGCTTCGATAGCAAATTGAGGCACGTGCTGGCTGCTATGCGAATGTGATGCAGATAAATTTCCCCCTTTTTCTCCTTCTGTGATGGTTCGTGATCTCAAGGCATCTGATCTAAACGAGACTAGAAATGGGAAATTCTTGATAACTTTCTTCTTATACTTTTCTTTCTTTCTTTCTTTCTTGCCTGTCAGTCCAATAGATTGCATTCAAAGGAACCATTGTATTAAAGGAAATGGAGGATATTCTTAAGTTTCCATTATCTCATCCCTTCCTCGGCTTATTTCTTTTCCTGTTCTTAAACACGTTTTGAGTAGTAGGAACCCTTTCTATTAATATTTCATTTGTTTTTTTCTCTTGCGATAGATCTTCGTTTGTTTATGACTTAAGATTGATCTAAGATTAATAGTTATTATATTTGACTTTAAAATGCCAAACTGAAAGAGGATTTTTCTCCCCTCCAGAACCATGTATCCTTGTAAGTAACTCTTCTTATTCTCAAATTTACGATTTGGCTTGCAGATATTCTTAAGAATTATTTTAAGGTATTCAAGTTGGAGAATTTGTTTTAAAAATTCAGCATCGCCAATCCACATAAATGTCATGTTGATTTTAAGACACTGAAAATTAGCACACTCACTGCTTGTTTAGTAGCAGAAAGCAAAGTTAAATCAATGGCAAAGTACCTAACGATTGAACCATAGTTGATGCAGTTGTTTTATTTGTATCAGTTGTATTTTTCATTTATTTATTTTTGTTAAGTTTAACTATTACGTATCACATCGTTTAGGTTTTGAAGTTTGTATATTTAATTCATATCATTAACATCATTAAAATCGAATGGTACAATTATTCATAGAAACCATGTTACAATTCGTACTTTTATAAAATAAATGTAAGTTAATGCATTTTAAATAAACTTCCAAACAGTATTTTAGGAAGCATTTTATGATTTAATCATAAAACTTGTGCCTCAAATATAACCTTGTTCGGGCAAAGTATTGAATTATTGTACTTTTCTTCGGGCTTTGTGGTGGACAAACGCCGTGTGCGTGGGTTTTATCGGGGTTGTCCCGTTTTCTCCGACTTTCTTCATTCCACCAAACGCCCCATCATCATCCATCAGGCCTGAGCCAAAGTTGCCTTAAAAAGTGGCCTCAAAGTGTCCTTAAAAATTAAATTAAAAATTCAAATTCTGTATTGAATATTTTACAGTAATACAATGTGAATAGAATGTACCCACTTCAACAACTTGAAAACCATGAGAAGTAAAAGTTAGTCGTAAACATAAAATAGAAAATAAATTGAAACACACAAAATCAATGCTAGGATTAATAAAGAAATCATATATTGCATAAACCAAGTTCGATCCCAGGTTCTTTCACATATCACCCTACCGTTTGAGCTAACTTTGGGCGTGAGTGCCTTAGATTGATGATCATAACTGATCTGAAAGAAGACCCATATCTCTTATCATTTTGTATATCTCACGCCTTTTGTGCTAAATGCCAGCAATTGAAAATAATTGTTTAGTCGTTTTAACAAACACTAGTTCCATATGCTATGTTCCATTTCAATTAGAATGTCTATTACTAACACCTTAAAGGTTTGCTGGTTAGTTGTCAATAAATTAGTGATATTTCATTTGTTTTCAGCTATGTTCTGATGTCATATTTAAACGAGGTCTAATACGATGTGAAAATTTTCAAGTTCTTTTAATTTAGTCGTAGATTTTGTTCACATAATGATTGGCAAACAATAGAAACTAATTCCGTTACTGGCTTGAATGCGATAAGTGCAGTTGTTTCCTGTCATTTCAAAATTCTTCCATTCCCGACATCATAGTGAAAGTTACCTGTCGGCACACTTAGATTTTGTGGAGCTGTAGGTTCAGAAACCAGTCTCACGCAGAGCCTAGTTCGGGCGTTTGCATTGAAATTGCGCTAAAATTATCTCAATTGTAGTTTATTAAACGCTGCTTTTTTGTAATGTTGGATGTCAGAGCGATGAGAATGTTGTATTGACCTGCTGTTACGCTGAGAGCTGTGTTTCTCGTTGGAAACTTCTTTATGTACGTTTAATTTTCCAAATTATCGCACGCTGCCCATGGGCAGTATGAGTGCATCGCTGATTGTTTCCATTTGCTAGGTAAGGTCGATGAGAAGCTCGTCATCCTGCAGCTTGGAAGATGTAAATTCGAAGCTACAAGCTTACGGTTTCGATAATTTGCAGTCAGAATTGCAGCTTCCTCTTCATACCTCAAATTTTGTTGGAAACTGCAGTTGTATTATTTCCTTAGCTATCTGTGTTAACTGTACTGCTGATATTGGGGAATATACTAGTTAAATGTGCAAGTTTAAACAACCACAATTCATCATTTAATCTTCCTCTCGGGCCGGAACGATCAATAAAAAAGCTCACACTTCAGCTTTGTTTTCAAACTGCTGCGATTTTAACGTCGACATAACCACTGCAGTTCTGAAACGATAAGAGTATCTTGATATTTCCCATATCTTTGCACGAAATACTGAACAATTGTTCTTTATGTCGTCTGGATTTTATTTGCATATCGCATTAAGAACGGTTTTAGGAGAATAGGCATGTTTCTCGTAGAAAATGCTTAATGGTGAAGAATGGCTGCTGTTGGAATTTGTGGCTAGCACTTTTCAGTCGGTATTAACTATTACTGTTATTTCTGTTCAAATGCCACCGTCTGTGCGGATTACAGACCATCTGAAGAAAACAGCTTTTTCCTTAATTTTTCTAGTACATTCGGGCGTGAGACTAGAAGTTTTTGGGGAAAAGCCTTCTTGTGGAGTCCCAGGGTCCTCATAAACAATCAAGATAACATTGACATTCATAATCTCCATTTTTAATGTCCAGGAAATTATCCGAGCAGTGATACGTAGTAAGATGATCAAATCCGAGTAGAAATAAATCTGGATATCTATAGAGTTAATCGAGATTTAAGAAATCTTGATAGGATACAAATTCAAATGACGAATATCCGCATCCCGAAATCCAGATATCCGTCATCCAGGTTTTGTCCGTTATCTGTTTTTACGCGTCATCCTGATATCAGTTATCCGGATATCTGTCATCCGCATTACCTGATTTTTGTGAACAGGCTACCGGATAATGTGCGGTGACTAAAGTAAGATTTAAAATTGCGGGGAAAATTGCAAATTTTATTTTGGATGTACTGTATAATTTAATGAACAAAAACCATTTTCTAATTTATGCAGTGGTCTTAATTTATGAAAGTTGCTAATGTTTTGCTCTTAGTAATGTCGAATGAATACGTAAGATATAAGAGATAGGGGAAAAATGAAGTTGGAGGGATAAAAAAAATGCAGACAAATCGAATAACATACTGCAACCTGTAATGGTAACCTACCCTCTGGCACATGTAACAACTATGAGCATACATATGTGTGTTAAGTTTAAGCGATAGTCTTTTGTCGTCGGCCCCTGACACAAGATGACAGTGAAATAGTGTCTGTAACATCTGAACTAAGTTTCTAACTCATGGTCGCAACTCATAGGGGAAACCGGATGGAGAAAACCAGCAGAGTGGAAACTCCTCATCAGAACAGCAGCAGGGGATTGTCCGGTGACGTCATCCATATCCATAGCAACTGCATACGTGGCTTCTCTCTGGGTCAATGCAATCCGCCCAGATTTTTTTTTTTCAGTGACCTTGTTCGCTTATTGAATTCTTACAATTCTTTAATAAAAAAGGCATTTTTCCTTCGATAAATTGAGTTTTGCAACTCTTTAATACGTACACTACGACAGATTTAGCTGGTTCATTTCTTCTAGCTTTGTTGTGTTTCCGATTCTGAGCTTAGAAACGTTAAACGATGTTCTTGAGGCAATGCGCAAATAGTTGCAGATGTTTTTATATTTAGGTCGGTTTCCGTTTGTAAACTTCTCCATGAGTTGGTGTTTTCAATTCGAAGTCCTAGGATTTAGTTGTCAACATGTAATTGAGAGAAAAGGAACTTAATATATTACACATTGTAAGAAAAACTACACTTCTACTACACCTTTTGTTCACAACTCTGGTTACCGAGTATCGATAGCTCAGGTAATAGAGTGTTGGCTTGCTATTTTGGGAGATCCGGGATTCGTTACCAGCATCTGACAGAGTTTTTCCTTAGCAAATACCGTGATGGTTCCTACAAAACTAGCCGTGACTGATTCCTTCCCGCCTTCTTTGCCCTATACTATCCCGACCTGAGCCATAGATTCCTTGAGGTCATAAGTATTTCTTTTACTTCAAATATTCACATCTGTGGCCGTGTCTTATTACACAGAAAATGTAGACGAAATTCCAGCAGTTAGTCTTTCTGAAAGAGAATTTTGCTCGCTTACGTACTTCGTTTTTCACTGTCACTTTTACCGCTTCTTTATCTGTTACAGTGCCCTGATAACAGGCTTACCATTTAATTGTTTAATATCTAAAAGGGGACGGATTTAGTGTGTTTTCATTGCTTAGTGGAGGCGACAGGATACCAGCCTAGACTGCCTAGGTTCTATCTCTGCTCATGCCAAGTTTTATTCGCATAGTCCACCAGTATTGCTTAATAATACCATCTTTGATAATACACTTCTAAAAGCAGTTTATTCACACAGTTTAACATTCTAAAAGGAGCTAAGTGATCGTACGTTGACTAATTTGCTGTGTGCAAATTCTGCATTTAAAGAACTATACTAAATTTAGGTTCCAGTCCGTACTACGGCCTTAATTCGGAAAGTATTTGACGTAACATTTTAAACGAATAATAGAGTAGGATGAGTGCATATCACGATTTGTATTTTAAATCTAAGAAGCCAGTGGTGTACGAGAAATACCTCTGCAAGGGATGGACTTGAAAAATTCGTGTTAAAAATTTTGAATGGTAAACAGAGTCAGTTGGATGGATGTTGGATGTTGAAACTACTACCCTAGCAACACATAATATCGGGTCAATACTGGGCCAACCTTGATCGGTATTGGGCCGATATTCTGTGCTGCTATGCTGTAAGAAATTTCTATTTAAAATCACAAAAAAAAAAAAAATGTAATTGATTGTAAGTCGGTTTGTAAAATTCCAACATTGTAATATTACGAAACGATTACACAAAGGTTTAGCAAACGAGGTGCCAACATTTTTTTTTTAATTTTACAAAAGAAAAAAATGTTGGCAGCCCTTTACCTAAATCTTTGTGTAATCGTTTTGTAATTTTACAAACCTAGTTATAATGTGTATGTAAATTGAATTACAAAAGTTTATGTATTTTTTAATTTACAGATCTTGTAATATTACATAAACTAGATAAAGTTACTTACATAATTTTATGTAATCCCATTTACCACGATTTGTAATACCTATAGCGTAGTTAATAAACTGCCTCAGTATGAGAAACATTTTTATAAACTTTACCATTTGGGAGGTAGAGATACATAATTTTAATTTGTGCTCTCTTTATCTATGGTCTATTTGGGTGGGTGTATCAGTGCACACATTTTTGTCCATTCATCTATACTTTTTTAAATCTATTTATGTGTCAATGCTCAGCATTTTTAATGGCAATATCAATGGTTATGTAATGCAGTAGTTCACAGTTGTTTCCTAATCGCAACCCTGTGAAGAAAATAATAATTCATCGCGATTGGAAACATTACTTTTTGTTAAGTATAAATTCTTTAAATGTTTATTTCAGCATGAAATCTGTATCTATCGATCCAAAGTACACACAGAAAGAAATATTAATTCAATGCTCCCCATGTATAACTAATATGCATAAGTTACGATCAGACTTTGATAAGAGCATCTCAAACTACCTATCATACAAATTTAAATAACACTTTTTCATATGATAAAGTACACCGCAGATAAACTTTTTTTTTTTCATGTAACATGAAACAGTAATGCTTGCATGTTCGATTTAACGCAATATAATATCGATGAGGTAAATTAATTTTAATGCAAAAAATAATTAAGTACATCATCCATAGTACATGGACAGTTCTGATACCTAAATCAGTTATGCAACACGGAAACAGTTGAACTACGAAATCCATTATTTAATGAGTTTGTGTTTTTTAAGCTTAATGCCACATTTCGATAAAGTGAATCTTAGTAATGCGTGGCAATTCATTGTAGTTATACGATTATGTAGAAGTTGAAGTATACAGTATTTTAAATGAAGTATTCTACAACCAACTCCAAAATTATTTACTCAATAATTAAATAAAACAACATAGCATATCAGCATTGAAAATTTCATGCGACATTCATTTTCTATATATAGAAAAAAATAATTATGTGCACCGTTTACTTTGTTTGAATGCTATAAAAATTATACACGCTGCTTACTACTTGGAAAACTCAAGTATTATGCAACATGCTTGAAGGGAGACCTTATTTGATTATTTATGCATTTGCTTTCTTTAATGGACAATCAGTATTTCTCTTTATGTTAAGTGCCACGGAGCATGTGAAGTAAGGAAATGCGAGTACATGCTTAATGCGTTGGTTAAGAATATTAACATGTTACCTAATGAATTTCAATTAAAATCATAATCGAACTTGCTTCGCAGCTGCTTGGATGTGATGTCATGCGGACTTCAAGTTAAATATGACTTTCAAAAATCGCTATAGGTTCATTCTTTACTGACTGATAAATGCTACGAAAATGCCGCGTTTATACAGTTTGTAATTTATACGATGGATAAGGGAAGATTCCATTTAGCAAAGTACTTGTATACAAGCACGTATTTAAGGGGTGGGTCCGGCGGGTTCGGACCCCCCCCCCCCCGAAAAGAAATAGAGAGTATTGGAAAATAGTATAACTCCAGGTGTAATTATATATATTTAATATACATTTCATGCCCAGACACACCTTGGACACCCCCTCCCCCGGAAGCCCTTCAACCCCTCCGAAAACCAAATTCTGGATACGTGCCTGCTTGTATAATATACTGAGAGATGCTATTCAGTCTTTACTTTCGACTGGTTGTATTTTGGGATAAATTAATTTATTGGAAACATATGTCCCATGTTTCAATGTAGTTTCCATTTCTATTGTCTATTGTCATATATGTGCAATATGTTAGTTTTAAACTTTGTTATACCAATTAACGATTGATTCACTATTATGAGTAAGTTCTTCTCTCTTCACGCATTTTTGATATACTTGTAGAATATTCAGCTTTTGAACTATGCACTGAAAATGTTATTTCAAACGCGTTAATTGATGACAGAAGTGTTGATCATGTCTAATACATATCTCTGCGAATAGTTTGTTGTATATTGTTTTAAAACATTCAGAGATGAAGGCGTACAGCAACAGATAAAGAAGTACTTGATTAATATTATCTGCATTTATTTTAAAACGAGAAAAATCGTAGCTAGTAATGTAGCTGCAGTATGTTGATATATTGTGTTAAAAACTTAATCTCTTATTTTAGAACAAAAATGTAACTCCTTAATTCTGCGGATTGCTAAGTTAACATTTCGCATAATTCATAGTGGCGCGATCTCTATATGAGGTAGTGTTGCCCGAGACGAGACTTAGGCTGTCTCATCCAGAAAGTGTCTCGTCTCGTTTTCCATTGGCATTTTTCTGTCCCGTCTCGTCGGCAATACTAATTCGAGGCTCCGCACTTTTCATCCTACCCTCGTTTTATTCCCGTGTCACTAATATCACCCAAGTTGGACATTCTTGCTTAACAGTGCCTTTTCGTTGCTTATTCATTGCATATTTAGTTATAGGTTTATATTGCGAAAACTTCATAAATATATCTTTTCAAAAGGAGACGAAGAATAACTCTACCACCTATCGCGAGAAAAACTTTGTTCAAGAAAAACCGTTTATGTCGGTATATTTTCCTACATAATTGTATCTGTAAAATTTATTAATTGCGGGTACAATGAACTGTTTAATTAACGCGAAGGTAGGAAAGACCACATCCCCACATACTCGTGATTTATCTAATTAACTCATCGCTCTTAACCCGCTCTTAAACACTAAATATATTCACAGGAAATGAGGTGCTGAACTGTTGGATTGTGTACGCACACGCACGCACATGCTGATATATATGTATATGGATAGATAGATAGATACATTCATATGTGTGTGTATGCGTATGAGAGAGTGTGTGTTGGTTGACCAATATGCCCGTTGCTTTGATGCGTCACGTCCTTTGCCTGTTTCGTGTCTAATAGATCAATACTTTGTTCACTAGTTGGTAGCGTTTGGAACAATCCTACGTGCATAATTTTTTTCTGCATCAGATTCACGTAAATCTCTACTTCCTTCTCTACCTCTCTGATTTCCAAGGAGCTACTTCGTGAAAAAAAAGAAAAAAATAAATGCACCGTTTTACACCTTTTCATGTCTTCCTACACATCAGATGTGCAAAACCCTTTCATTCATTGGACCCAACCAACAATGTTGAATGACGTCATCAGGCAGCTTCCTGGTTGGTTACCAGCTCCACGTGACGTATTCTCGGCGTGTCTCGAGTCTTCCTCCGATTCCCGCATCTGCTAGAGCTCGAAATGTGTGCGTGTACATCCATCGCGGCAGCTAAGCAGCTTGTTGCAGTGTAACATAGTGTTATTATAGTGCCTCAAAACGTGAGATACTAGTGGCAAACTGCGGCCTACGTCGCAGGATACCATGGTTCTTCACAGAATTGAAAGTAAGTTGGACAGTTTGAAAACCATTAATTTTTATTACTGTGTTTCCGCATCTTGGTGCATAAATTTTGGTTTCAAAAGCCTTTATTTTTTTTTTTCGTTCGTCCCATTACGCAAGAAAGAAAATGTTTATTTATGTGTCACGCTTGTTATGTGTGAGTAAAGCAAGTCTAGTGATGTGGCGTACCGGAACGGAAAGTCGTGACCTCGGAAAATTGTGTCATGTGTCTATTAGTTTCGGGATGAAGTGCAGGAAGGTCAATCTTTATGTAGATGTTCTTGTCTGTTTATCGATAGTTCAATGTGATTTTATTTACCATGAAAGTCCTTTCCTTATTGTACAGGTGACATTTAGATTTACAAACAGTGAAGTGATCATCATAATAGTTTTTACAAATTCTTAATCGTCGGTTCGTTTCTGGGTGAAGTCAGTTCTGTTTCCCGTGAAGTAAGGTGAACCGGAATAAAGTTAAAGGTTGTAACAGATACGTAGTTTCTCTGTACCTTTAAGTAGTCCCTGATAGTTGTCAAGGTTATTTCTCTACAACATTTGCGCGCTGTCTCATAATGACGTGACGTTATTTCATAGTTCTTACTGACATGTGCGAGTGACATATGTCTTTAAATGTGTGAAAACAATAATGGTGCATTCCAGATTAAGGTAAACAAAGTATACTTTCCGACTTCATGTTTTGGTCAAACATAATTTATTTTTTCACATTTTTTTTTTTTCCTTCGAATTTGTGGCGTTAGATTTTACAATTTTTAGATTTTTATTGGTGGAGGTAGTATGAAATAGATTGCATTGGGCTAAGTAAGGTTAGGTTGGTTCGACAGTGCTTATCCTAAAATGGATTAGTTCCAGCGTAATGTAAGTTCGTTGACTATTTGATCGATTTTTATGTGAAATATTTGCAAATAACAGATTCATATATTTTTTAAAAGAAATTCCCTAGAACATATGAAAGCTATTAAATAAAGTATCTATTATTACTAAAAAAATATCTGCGTTAAATTTTGTTGTCTTCAAATTTGTTGTTTAAAATCAACATTATAAAACTTTATTATAAATATATTCTCACGTCACGTGTTGAAATCATCCTCCAATAGGAAAGCAAACCTGTTATATCACCGTTAATATTTTATTCTTTGTGTATATATAATAATTACGTAGTTATATATATTGTTTGATTCACTAAAACATCCACGAGTTCTTTACATAGATTCGTTTATTGCAGCATGATCTTTTTTATGTCGATTCCAGTTCTTATTACTTATTTGATCGTTTTAAGCACTTTTTTCACGCTGGTTTTAATTTTGAATTTGAATTTATTTACGATTTTTAGACATTGGCTCAATCAAGTCTTGATAGGGTATACGGGAACGGATACGGTCAAGGTACCATTCCGACCTTTCCTATTGGATTAAGGAGAGTGAGCATGGACTGCTGGTTTTCAATCCAGGACACCTCCCAAATGCCAAACCAGCGCTCTATCAACTGCGCTACGGGCGCTGGTTCTAACTTTCCTCTGTTGTCATTTATGTTATTTAAGTTGATGTAAATTCTGTATCCTATCTTACCAACAGAAGGAATCAACTCGAGAATGTTTGAGAGATTGAAACAAAATGTTGCTGTTAAAAAATATCTGCATTATTACTAAATTTGTGATACGAATAAAATAGTAATCGTGTGAAAGGTTTGCTTTTTCATTAGAGTTAAGCTATTTGGGAGCTCTGGTCTATAGACTCTGTTGGCCCCCTGTTACCTATCTCATGGGTCGCAAGAGAAACTGATTTACCCTGGGCTGCAGTCCCGTTAGTACCCCTTAATTCGGTTCTACATTAAAGGGTTGTGAAAGTTTATCAGTGTATTTGATAACTTTTAATATAGTTACGATGGTAAGAAAATTGTAATGTTTGTTTTCGTTTTGTTTAAAAAATAGAATATTGTGGGGTATAAAGTGAAGCATATCCTTAGCTCTCTCTTTGTACGATGCTCACCTCACCCCACCTCTATTGTTACGATTTTTGAAAATTGTAGAAAGGCGAAAGACTGTTTATCAAATTTGAAAAAATGGGGAAAGTTGTACTTGTGGAATACTGTGATAGAAAATGGTAAATATAATACCGATAAATTCCACTGTCCGTAAATTATGACAGCATTACATAAGTATTCGAATTTCTCAGCTAAACGTAAGTTCGTTATTAAAATTATCAGTTTATATCACATAATCTCGTAAATATAGTGCTATGTAATGTTGTCTTTCGTCTCTCTACCGTCTTTCAAAAATGTGGGGAGAAAATGAAGTAGCGTAGTGCAGAACCTTAAGGAGGTCACAACGTCGTAAAAGTAGTTTACATACCGATTCGTGAACCATGAACCTGACCCATACAAATATTTTTATGTACCACGAATTCACTTGTATTAATGCGTGAACCTCCTACAACTGAGTATGCATCTGGGCCTAGTGTTATAAGTGTGTGTGGGTTATTTAAAAAAATGGCAGATTTGAAAACCGGCGTCGGTTATCCTCACTGCATGTTTTCATTGTCTTATGAGAAGAATTATATGGGTCAATTCTTTCCACCTTCCGTTATTCCATGACGTGAATAACTGATATAATCGTTGTACATGAATTCATAGTCTACAAATCCTAGTTTCGCTAGGTATGTATAAAAAATAATTAGGTTATTCATAAAATGAATCCTATATTGGATTATAAGTGTACGTTGCACGAAAATAAAGTTTTATAGACATTATCCTCCAAAGATATCAAGAAGTATCAGACGGGTTTGTGCACAGAAATGTGACTTGAAGTGTGACGTGACATTGTATAATTAAACATAGTGCTTAGTAAAGACGATTAGATCTTTGATCACAGAGAAATCACTCAGTGTGTAATTTGGACACTAATAAGAAGTTCATCTTCATTGGAATTGAAACTAAACATGACTGAGACGGGAAGATTAAAATACTAATCATTAAAATATAATTGAATTTGATTTCGCAAAATTCCCCGTAATTTAAAACTCGCTGAGTGCTGCTACACTGTGGTTAAATAGCACGAATTAAGATGGATCCAATCATCGTACCGTTACAACCAACATTCAAATATTCTAGGTTTTAACCGGTGCTACTTTTCTTTTGTAGGCCCTAAGTACAATTTAAATTTGCGAAAGAAATTCACAACATTTTAACAAAGCCTTATCAAAGTTCTTCTCAGACACAAAAAATTAAGTTTCAGATGTCTACTATGTATTTCCGAATATCTGCACTGTGAAAAAAATTACCGAAACATTCCTGGGAAAAGTTTCCAGTAACTCGGCTAATGTAAACCAGTCATCATTAAGTTTTCAGAGATATTACGAGCAAAAGAGAAAGGAGAACCCTGGAGGGAAATTTGAACACGGGTTGTTCAGTTAGAAGTCCAGCGTCTTATCAGCTAGACCAAGCTGTCAGTCATAAGAACACACTAGATTAAATAGTATATCAGAAATACGTTGTCTCAACCCTGAAGACATATAAGGTTGGTGTCCCTGTTATAGCCATGTTCCTGAAATG
>JAGDQP010018091.1:0-17309 GCA_022664845.1 Lepisma saccharinum
TCATTGCGACTCACATTTACTATTTGCCGTCATTATGGGAAACCGGTGTTTCTGAGATTCTTATTCGGGTCTTACTTTACAAGCCGTATTATTCGTACTCTACAACGTTCAAGTACCTCAAAAAACTTCACTTGTAAAATTGGATCTGGGCACCGTTTGATAGAAAAGTGGGTACGAAATGTATACTCTAAGTTAATGAACATTCCAAGCTTGGCGCTGCGCTCGCTAATCGAAAAAAGGTGTATAGTTTTTTCACTCATTCAATGCCTTTAATGAAATCCGCATAGACGTTGGCAAACCTGACGCGCCTTGTCTAACACATTTAACTGCGCATGCGCTCATTTCTCCCACCAGTTCTTGCTGTCTTGTTCTTCAGAACGTACAGAACTCACAGTGTCTATGTGTGTGTGTGTGTGTGTGTGTCTTGCACATACATTTCGAAAACAGGGAAGGGCCTCTATTTGGATCACGAAAAGAGGGTTGGGTGATAAAAGAGCAAACCTGACCTTGCCGTTCCATTCGGAAAGGGCGAAAGGACATAGGAACCAAGTTACGAAGCAACAGTGCAGAAATTAAGGTCATGAGGCCATCTTAAGTAGCTCTGTGTATTTTTCTGTGTTAGTGCAAGAGCACCTCGCAATCAAAAAATAAATTGTAATGACTCTAAAAGTATAAATGATATGGAGAGACTGAAAACAGTTTTAGTATCAGAGTCCACAGGAATTTTCAATCTCAAATATTGGTGGTCTTCCGTGAAATTTTTGGTTTGACGACCCCCTTCCCCTATTAAAACATAATAGGGGTAGAAAAAAGGAAAAATATGTGGGTTCAGCAAGCTTCAAAATGGAAGCAAGAAAACAGTTTGGGGTGGCAGTTTTAGGTCCCTTCATAGCAAAAAGTAAAATAAGGGACCTTATATACCGCTCCTGTCAGTCCATCTGTTTGTCTGTCTGTTGCAAGATATTATATAGCAGGAACCAGAAGACGTAGGAACTTGATTGAGGTATCATTTGAAAGCTCTCGTTAATTCATTAGGAATGGCTATCTTACTTTTTGGATCAGTCATCCCCTATAGGATGAAACGGGGGATTGGAGTACAACTCAGGCTCTTATATCTGGAACTAGAAGACTTAGGGACTTGCTTGACATGTCACTGGATAGCCCTCGTCAGATCATTAGGATTGGCTCTCCTACTTTTTATTAGATACCCTATAGGGTGAAACGGGGAATCCGGGTACAACTTATACTTCCATATCTCAGGAACTAGAAGACGTAGGGACTTGATTAAGTGGTCATTAGAAAAGTCTCGCCAATTCATTAAGAGCGGGTTTCTTACTTTTTGGTTTCACAGGCCCCAGGGGTGCAACGGGGGTGGTAAAGCTATACAATTCCACACGCGGACATCGATTCACCCCAAAATTAAGAATTGTTTTTATTTGGCACTGGGCAAGGTCGCAAAGATATTCCAGGTCCGACGTTGTACTACAGATATCAATCATGCTACTTTTTTTTTAAATTCCTTCTATACACTTCGACATAACCACACCTTCTTGGCATTAACATTATTTAGGATAATGTAACAACACTGTGACCCTAAGAACCCGAGTTTTTATTGTTGCCAACCTAAAAGAAAATGTCACAAATTTTGTGTTTTAAATACAATCAATTGAATCGCAGCGCTAACTTGTTTAATTTGAGTAGTAAAAACAAGCCCGAGGGGAAATTAAAAACTACTAAATCTACTACAAGATTAAAATTAACATCAGCATGATAATATTAAAATGTTTTTTCTAATCAATCCTTAAATAATAATGCGAGGAGTAAAACTAATAAAAGTCCGGTTTAACCTTTTTCTTCGAGTTTTTCGAAACCCCGGTTGTGGTGGGAGCGAATAATATATCGGATGACGTAATATGTAAAGAAGAAAAGTAGTGCAAGAAGAAAGAGGAAGAAATACAGGTACGCACAAATTATATTTTCAGAAACAAAATGTACACATTAATTCCCTTCCTAACGGTTTTTGGGAATTTGAAAACTAACATCTCTTGTCTGCTCCGGTGGTCCAGTAAATCCAGTCTCTGGAATTTGAGTTGATTTTTTGGCGTTCAGGCAACTTTGGCTCAGGTCAGGATATTGTAAAGTTAATGATTCTTAAGGTACTATGCTGGCATTTGTCTGGTGAAACTGAAGAAACCCCTGGAAAATCTGTCACGATGGTCGCCGGCGGAGTTCGAACCCACGTACTTACTCATTGCCTCTTCGCAGTCAGAGACGTTACACCCTGCACCACGGGCTAGGTACTGGTAGCTGGCTTTGAGTACGGACTAACGAAGCGGATCGGGCTTCAGTCCAGATCAAGCTTGCCATTTTGACAATCCATTTCTTTATTAAGTGCATTGGGACGCCTTAGTTCAGGCGGTAGTACGTCTGTCTTCGAGACGGGCGACCCGTGTTGATATCCCGGACAGGAATTTGCTGTAGTGCTCTAGTGCCAGCCTGAGATGCACCCTGCTTCCTTTTGAGTACTATAGTGTCCATGGTGCTCCTGGGTAAGGTATACAGGGTGATTTACGACGAGGCGGCCATACTGCGGTGAGTAATTCCTCACATCATAACAAGAAGAAAGCTTCGCTCAAAATATTTCGTAATGTGCATAGTTTCGGAGCTATAGACTCTCAAAGTGACGCCAGCATCTTCAAATATGACGTCTCATCTCTACACATAATTATCTAAGCGGTATCGGTTTAACAAATAACACTCCAAATAGTACTCAATACGCTTATTTAAGTGATGTTTATGACTGGTGAATGCATCTTGGTGGATATTTCTTTGCTTGCCCTTGTAAACCATTTAATTCAATGACAACATAATTCTTGCATGAAGAAACCTGTTAATGTACATTGCTTGTATGGATTTATTGGGTACCCAACGAGTGTGATTTGATAAACGGACACCGCTTGGGTCATTATGTGTAGAAAGTATTTGTGACGATGCCGTTGAGATCCCGTAGCTCCGATACAATGCACATAACGAAAATTTATCCAAGGAACTTAATTGTTAATTCTTCTTATGATGCGAGGAATGACTTACCGCAGTATGGCCGCTTCGTCGTGAATCACCCTGTATACACATTATTAGTTAGCTTCTCTTTCAAAAAAAATGTCTGACTCTCTGGGGCGCGATGCCACATATGAGAAAGGTGATTCGTAACCTAAAAAAACAATAGATTTTCCTCAACAATCGCTTAGTCTTCAACAGCGTTAAAGACTTTCTAAGGATGAAGAAAAAAATGAACATTTATGTCCCTACAATAGTCATGTAATGCATCATGTTTTATCAATTGCCGGGAAAGACATAAAATAAATGACCAAATTTGTTAAACGAGACTCTTGAAGAAAAATGCATTGACATAGTATCATTGAATTTCATTTATGGCATGTAGTTATCTTAGGTTCAGGCCACAATAGGGTGGTGAAAACGATATTAGAAGGTAGTCGGCCAGGACCCTTTTGTAAGTAGCACTGCAGCATTTGCCTGGTGCGACTGAGAGATAAGGCGAATTGAATTAAGCGGAATAATACAAGTTCTCGTCAATTTCACTTGTTGCAAAGTAATTGATCCCAGTGGCCTAGTAGACTTGGCCGTCCCTCTTAAAAGAGAGAATTATTTTGCTCTAATATTTTAAGTGCTTTTAACACTAATTTTCATTCACCACATGTCAGAAATAATCAATATTAGAATATATTTTCGTACATTAAATGTGTCTCACGTATTGAAACCAAAGTTTAGAGTACATTTTATGTAGAGTTACTACATTTAGAAACTTGACAACATACTAAATCCTGCTTTAAATATGAATGCAGAGTATCATCATAAAGTATTTATCCACAAGGAAGAAACAAAGAAACAGAGACAGAAACTGTTTGTGTTTGTTTTGACATTCGAACTACATAAGCATGCCATATTTTCCAATTTGAAATGCAATTCCTAGCAAACCGAACGGTTTGCAATTTTGTGCCGATCAACAGAAAAAACAACAACGATATCTTGAAATGAAGCAGAAATTAACAAAGTTTTCTTTGCAAATTCCTTTCAAATGCAAATTGATTTAACGCATAATATCGGCATTAGCCTCCTGAAACTGAGTAAAGCCCGGAAATACTCAATATGTATGGACGGAAGCAGGACTCAAACCTATATGCCTTCCCAGTGTCGAACTCGCGTATCTACCAAATGCTGATCCAAAGTCCGCGACTATACTGCCTGGGTAGTTCTTAGCGTCCCCTTGTAAATGTAAGTGAAAACGGAAATATAAAGCCTTTAGCCCATTAGTTTTCTTAAATATCAGTAATTACAAAACAGACAGAGATGACTCATACATCTTTGGAAGTCATACATCATACTTTGGGAACATCTATGACTAAATCTAAAACTTGTAAGTACTTTCCAATAGCTTAGCATTATCTTTTGTAAAAAATGACGGTATTGTATTTTCCTTTTGAATGTTCATTTGATTTATGCGGTGGCGCTTTGCTTTTCGAAACTATTATGTAGCTTGTTTGATAACTTTTTATGTTATTATGAAACAATTATCTGTGTGCATTGCAACAGTGCGGTTACATATACAGATTATCTTCTGAAAGGGATAGCTTATACTATTCCATTTGATTCATTTCGCCTTATTTCTCGGTCACACCAGTCAAATTCTCGGATGGTCTTTTCAGTAAAGCAAGGGCCGATTCCTTAACACATCCAGTTTTACCCTATTCCTTCCTGTGCCAAAGTTGTTTAAAATGAATCAATAAACAATTCACAATTCATTATTCTAACCAAAACAGAATAGAAAGATTCTTCACATTACAAATATTTTGCCTACGATCATCACCCATTATATAGATTGCCTGATTTAATACATTGCCGGTGATATGTGCAGTTAGTGATAAAAGCTCTTCCCTTTTCGTAAAAATTGATTTTCGTAGTCTTTGGACGGATGATTAAATGGATGAACTGATTTGACTTTCTGTAAATTACACGAAACAGAACATAAATAGGTTGATCTATTTTAAAGTTATTCAAAACGAAATGTTGCCAAGGCTCAAGAATTGTTTTCGCTGACTGTACATATATAATACAAAACCCGACTGATGCGATATGTAACTAAAATGTGTTATTTAATGACCCCTGTTACGCTCATTGTTCATAGGATTATTTGTAGAATATCAAAAGTTATATGACATTACAAGATAAATAAATGAGAAAATATAGACCCGGGTTCAACGTCGATCCTGACTGAAGTTTTCCCTGTTTTTCCTTGGTCACACTATGCAGATTTTAGGGCGGTTCCTTCACTAAGAAAGGACCGATTCCTTTGCATATCCTTTCCCCCCTTCTATGACGACCTTGGCCTGAGTTAGAAACTATAACAATAATCGACTAAATCAGCGATAAAGAAAAAGTTTACCATTTGTCGCAAAACGCCATAGGTCCGATATTCACAGTATACGCATAGATAAAACTGCAAAGCATTTTCCAGAACTTTAATGCTAAAAATAAATGTAACAAGAACGTTAAATAAATCCTCTTATTCCTATTAAAATCTTCTTACATCTGGAAACCACAACACATTTCAATTCCCGGGTTGCCTTATCACAGCTGATTCACTGTAGTCTTCCCATATGTAACGTCATAGAAACTTGCCCGGGATTGATTTGCGTGCGCAGCAAAAGTGAGTACCCCGTTCTCCTGGGTACCTTGGACAGTAAAGGTGATCGAGCACGGGACTGAAAACCCTACTTCACTTCATGCAATATAGGTCGAGAATGTATGGATCACTACTTCTACGTGCCCAGGCACCGTTTCAGGCACGATCGCAACTCTTACCTCTTTTCACCCATAACACGTTAAAGGGTTCTCATTTAATGGCAAAAAATATAACTATTGCATAATTTTAATAATTATGCAGAATCACATGAGCAGAATGTTCATTACGATGCTTAAATGAGAAAAGTGCGTTAATTTTCAGTTTTCGTTGTGAATTATGTTAACAAAGGATGATACCTTGAATACAGATCTTGACTCCTATCCTCCTATTCGTTTTCCAACAACAACACCAAGGAATTGGACATTGCAGCCTGTGTCCTTAAGGTGTTGTATAGGTCGGACATTTACTTGAACTTATTTTTTTAAGCTTATTAACTTAGAAAAATAAGTTCCTTTCAGTTGCGATTTGATGTTCGGGAACAAAATAAATCACAAGGTGCCAAATCAGGCGGTGTTCTGACACTGCAGTGTTTTTCTAGTCAAAAATGTCTGTGACGATAGTGCCTGTGACGTTGTCCTGATTCAAGATCCAGCCACTTTTCCCAACAGAGGCCGTATGTTCGTACGTTTTCGCGAAGCTTCCCCACAACCTGATGATAGTAATGTTGATATTCAGTTTGTCCATCAGGAACCCAATCAATCATCACTATCCTACGAATATCAAAGAACGCTAGTAGCATTGCCTTAAATTTGGACTTTGACATTCGAACTATTTTGGGAGGGGGAGACCAGACCCTTCCACTGGATGGATTACCCCTTTGTTTCAGGGCCATAGATAAATATCCACGTTTCGTCGACAGTTACAACCAAATCCAAAACATTTTGTTCGTCATTAATCCTTTCGAAGATGCCCATACAAAATCCCTTTCGGCACTGTTGCTGATCTTGTGACAGCACTTTGGAAACCCCCTTCGCACAAATTTTCCGCATTTGCAATTCTTCGGTTAAGGTGATTTTAACTGACTATCCAAAATCACAGCGTCAGCAATTACCATAACACTCAATTTGCGGTCATTTCGTAAAGCACGACGAACATGTTCGATGTTTCTTTCAGTCACAGAAGATCGCGGGCAACCTTTTCGTTCATCATCATCACAACTCTCCATTCCCTCCAAAAAACTTATGTGACACTCACAAACTAGCGTCTGTGGCATGCACGCTTCACCATAAACTTCCATCAACGTTTGAATTTTTTCAGTAGCAGATTTCGAAGTTTAACGGAAAATTGATGTAGAAGGGTGGGGTCACTTGGGGAAGTTTTTAATTTAATCAGAGTTTAATATATTTTGTAAAAGGCTAGGAGCTATATTATGAAACTCTGAAGAACGTACCACACCTAACCTACATAAGATGACATACGAGACCCTACCATGTAGCAAGGAGTCTATTTTCAAGTCGCCGTGTCGCATTTGTTGTGGCTACATTTTATAAAACTATACAAACCCCTATTTAGCACAGCTGAGGTTACCTAGCCCTTATACCAACACACGATAACAGAAATCTGAAGTAAGTTTCCAACACAACACGGTGTTCTCGCCCGCACACAGAGATTACACAGTATCTAACCTAAACCAAATAACATGACCGCCTTCCAACAAGTCAATTTTCACAAGTGAATACAAGCCGCCATTACGCATCTTCTGTGGTTAAATTTCATAAGGTTACGAATTCATTTTTAACATAGCATAGAGGTTACATCATTGCACGATAAGGTGCGAAGCTATATTTCAACACATAAAACACTACGAATCCATCCCCTTGCAGAGTTTCTAACACAGGACATAAACAGCGGAATAACACAGAATTATTGCTACGAAGCACTCTATAGCATCGATTACATATCCTCTAGGCTAGCTACGAGGACTTCTAAAGTCAGTTTCTACACCCTACAACCAATGGTCAGTAGTAGGCTGTAAATACCCAATATGAGGCCCAAGTCAAAGGTAATGTATTTAGTTGTGCATATCTCGTAAACAATAGACATATTGAAATTCTGTTTTCACATTTGGTATAAGAGTGTCGAATAGTAAATGCGGAAATTAGGTGACCTCGAGGTCAAAGATCAAATATTTAACCGTGTATATATCGTAAAAGACGGAATATATTTAAATTTTTTTAACTCTTGGTATGAGAGCATCGAATAGTAGATGCGGACCTCGAAGTCAAAGGTCAAATATTTAACAGTGTATAGATCGTAAACGACGAGACATATTGAGATTCTGTTTCCACAGTTTTATGTATTTTGGTGTGCAAATGTCAAATCTGAAGGCAGTCTGCTAACTTCGCCCCCGTGGTCCTGTAGAATGATGAAACGATAATGATATTTACTTTCGTCACGGGAATGTTAAATATGAAAAGTCCATGTTTCTAGTCGTTTTAGAGATAAGACGGTTCGAATTTTTCGAATTTTGCTCTTTCGGACGCAGAAATATGCAAGCCTCAACTTATGTTATTTTTCACGGTAATACCAAATTTAAAAACAACTTCTTTTAACTATTATTGCTTCCAGGTTATGGCCGTTTGAAGTTTATCGAATTTTGATATTTGAGCTCCAGAGGTAAGAAACTCGCAGATTATGTGTTATTTTGGGTCGGTAATGCTGAATGTGTAAACAACTTCTTTCTATCTACTATCGCTTCCAAGATATGGCGGTTCCAATTTTAACATTTTAGCTGCAGAGATGAGAAACTGACAGATTATATGCTATTTGGGTCGCTAATGCCGAATGTGACATTCGTGTCTATCTACTTATTGTCGCTTCCAAGATATGGCGGTTTGAAATTTAACTAATTTTTACATTTTAGACGCAGAACCGAGAAACTCGCAGATTATATTTATATTTGGGTCGGTGATGCTGAATGTGACATTTTCCTCTCTCTAGCAAATATTTTACAAGATATAGCGGTTCAGATTGAGAAACTCGCAGAATACATATGATCCGGTTCGGTATAAACCAGGAAGATGGATAGCATGCCACAACCCCATACCACGGAGTCTATTTCCCAAGGGCTGTACAGTCCGCCGTATTGTATTTGTTGTGGTTGCTTTTTTTATAATACACTACCAACAACACCTATTTAGCATATCAGCAATTATCCTGCTATTAATAAAAATATAGCCGAAAAAACAATGTATTACTTATTATTCTGAAAGTCAATTACTCACACATTGACTTAGTTTCGTGTAATAGTTGGTGCATAATGCAATCGGTCTAAGAGCTAACAGCGAATAGGACTATAGGTAAGTGAAAAACAAATACCATTTTCAATTATATAAAGGGAAACAAGAAAATTTTGTCGCATTTTGTGGAGGTCTGTGGCCCTCACACAGTGAGTTTAATGCGAATGGAGATCAAACGAAGGTCAGTTGTACGTGTCGGTTACAACGTAAACGTGCGGAAGGAAAGAGTGAACATGAGACCTCCACAGAGCGTCATAAGGGCGTGTATGACGTACGAGTTCAAACTGGGGTCAAACGCAGCTGCAGCAAGGCGGAAAATATGCCAGGCCTTTGGTGAGGGTGTCGTGACTACGCGGACAGTGCAGCGGTGGTTTACCAAGTTTTAGGACGGTGACGAAACACTCGAAGACGCACCACGTGCAGGGAGACCAACATAGGTACCAAATTAAGACTTTCACTCAGCAATTGAGGCAAACAGTGGCCAGACATGTGAGAAACTGGAACTACAGTTCATTGTGAGTGGATAAACCATTCGGCAGCACCTTCATCAACTTGGGAAGCAATACAAGTTTGGTCGATGGGTCCCACATGATTTGACTGCTTGCCAGAAGGCAACGCGAGCAGACACATGTGTTTCTTTGCTGTCTCGTCTGAGAAAGGAGCCATTTCTGGACAGGGTGTTGACATGTGATGAGAACTGGGTCCTGAACGAAGCTCCGCGGCGCCGTCATCATTGGTTAGCATCCCATGAAATGGTTCAAAACAGCTGAAACCAGCACTGCACCAGAAGAAAGTCCTCCTGTGTGTTTGGTGGACTGCTCGCGGCATCATGCATTGGGAAGTGCTACCTGCTGGTCAGAGCATCAATGCAACTGTGTACTGTTAGCAGTTGAACCGTGTTCAATAAGAACTCAAAACTCTGTAGCTAGCACTTTTAGTCGCAAAGAGGTCCTCCTGTTACAAGACAACGCTAAGCCCCACGTGGCTAGGATGATCCCGGACAAAATTCTACGCCTTGGATGGGAAACACTATTGCATCCGCCATACTCCCCGGACATTGCACCGCCCGATTATCACCTGTTCCATTTCTTGGACAATCACCTTAGAGAACACCAGTTCAAATCCCTAGTAAAGGTGCAAAATGCACTTGATACCTTCTTCGCGCCAACCAATTTCTACCGCGATGGAATCCATGGCCTTCCAGGACGTTGGGAGAAGGTCGTCGAAACTGATGGGGACTATTTCTGATCTTCCAGGTAAGTCTTAGGTGACATATCGATGTTCGAAATTGGTGGGTGAAAAAGCGACATTACTTTCTTGCTTACCTTTAAAGCAGCGAAAAGTGCATGTTTTCATTCTTCCTTGGAATAAAGTTGGCTTTGTATTTTATATTATAAAACTTATGACCGTGATTAATTGCCAAAAGCCATTGTTCTATATGTCACACATTGAATACGTATTGTGCATTGCGTTTGAAGAGTCTTCCACAAGTAATTGCTTTCTTTGCTACATAAACCTATAGCGACGTAACCTCGCAAAGCTACCTGCGCGCTATAAAAGATAATATTGTTTAACGAGTGATAGCCTATTATATAAAATACATCACAAATCTTTTATAGTTATACTTTGTGGCAGCATATTGCTGTTAATGCTGATTACAGCTCCCAACCTTCGAAATGAATATAACAAACAAACATTGAGGCCCTGATTACGATAATAGGTTACTGCCGCAAATGCTTCTCGCTGTTCAATAGCAATTGCTGTTTGAGCAGGTGGTTAAATTGTAAATCGAACACTTTTCTGTATTGCTTTTCAAACATTTTTACTACAGCATAAATAATTTAAAAAACACGCTAATGGCCTATTATAGAAAAAAACACTCCGAAAGCTTTTATAATTATACTTTCCGAGAGCAAATTTCTTCTGGCAACCTTTAAGCATTGAGAGTTTTTTTTTACAATACTAGGGTATTTCAGTAAAAGCTTCTTGGTGAACTATAGCAATAGCTGTTGTTGTTAAGCTATTTTAATGGAAATCTTTAATATAGTTAGCGAATCACTACAGTATTATAAGAGTTTTAAGGATAACGAAACATTAATAATTGTCGAGATAAAAGTCCCCGTTGGTGAAAATCCCATAGCATGGGTGGAGTAAGCAATGAAGCAATTGCTAGACCGTTTAATGGCGGATGTGTTCCAGTAGGCGTCACTTTTATTACCCAAAATCCCCATACAAGCCGCGTTATCTATCATTTAGAGCGGCTATGTACATGAACGCCGATAATGTCTGGAGTGCGCCAGAGAAAGTAATTCAATCGAACACATCGTTTCTGTACAAGGACCGCTTTGTAGCCACCACGTCAAACTACCTACGGACGAGGGTCGGGTAAAACTAAATTTCGCCAATGCTCCAGAATATATAGCACGCAGCCGTGGCCTAGGAAGTGTTATTTGAAGGTTACACTCAGAGTAAACGAATTAATCTCGCACACAGCGATACTAACTATGGTGTGATTACACATTTGACAGCTGCATTCTCATGGGAATGCTATTGTGAAGAATGTCATAAGAAATTTAACATCAAAGACTGACATGTGGAAAATGTAAATCTTTGTGCCTTAAATGCCGAAATAAGCAGCCATTCGGCCCCACCACCGACCGGCCAATTTATTGTAAGGAGTGTAATATGTTTTATGGTGCGGAGTGTTGCCAACCACCAGCGTATTGCATTATGAAGCACTCCGCGCGTATATAATATGCGTTTGGAAGCTCATTGTTTTAAAAATGGACGGAACACCCACATCTGAGGGGAGTCATTCTGCACTGTATGTCGCAATATGATGCCTCCGGATCATATATGTCACATGCAGCCTAGGCTTGGGTGTATTCCACGCAAATGGATGTTAATATTCTATGATTTTGAGTGTAGGCAGAAGAAGGAAGTAGCCGGTGGAGTATTGGAGTAAGAACCCAGTTTGGTGGTCTCCCAAATGATATGCTATAAGTGTAGTAGTAGTAATGAGAAGTGTATTGTTTGTTGTAGAAAAGAGGACATATTGCAGAGACGCATTTGCGTAGAGGAATTCGTGGATTTTTTAAAGTGTAAGAAGAGCGGCCATTAATAAAATAATTTGCATTGCGCATAACACTAATTCTATGACGGACACTTTATTCTGCGGAGCACGATGCTGAAGAACAACTGGATACCACGAGTAATTATGAAGGGGTGTAAAATTATGTCTGTGGAGTACCTCAACTTAAAGTTTGTAGACAGCCTAAGCTTTCTCCCTATGGCGTTAAGTAAGCTAAGCGAGGTGTTCGATTTACCCAAGGCTAAAGGGGATTTTCCCCATCTATTCAACATCTCGGCTAATCAGGAGTATTGCGGAGCGCTGCCCGAATTAGTCTATTATGATGTGGGTCATATAGAGAAGAAACAGAGGGCGGAGTTTGAGAGATAGCATGAGGAGGAGAATGAGAGGTTTGGTTCTACCGGCTTTATATTTAAATACCAACTGATACTGTATTGTGTTGGGGATACGAATATACTGCGTGGGGCGTGTGTTAAATTTAGGAATGAGTTTTACATTCTATCGGATGTTAATCTGTCCCTCGACACAAAACGTATTGCAAACCAATATAATTTGGCGTTTGGAAAAAGCTTCCTACAGCCGAACACATTGGTAACGTCCCGAACAAGGGGTATAGATGGCGGGATACCCAGTCTGTAGAAGTATTTCAGTGGCTGGTGCATGAGGCGCAAAAACTAAATACCAATATCCAGCATGCCAGTAATGCCAGTGAAGTTGTGGTCATAGGAGGATTTAAGGTAGATGTAGAAGCCCAACACAAGGGCACTGAACATGTTTGGGAATATCAGGGGTGCGTATATCACGCTTGCATACCACTTTCAACAGTCCGTATACCACTTTCAATATACGTTATAAGAGTACCTGCAGTAAAATAGCGCGATGGAAAAGCTGGGGTATGTAGTGCACGAGATGTCGGAGTGTCAGTGGCGGCACTTCATCAGAGAACACCCCGACGTACACGACCTTGTGCGAGCACACCCCGCGACGAATAAATTCCCTATTAGGCCTCGAAATTAACTGTACGGAGGCCGGGTAGATGCTACAAAGGTATACTACAAGGTATTGGCGGGGGAGAGGGTGAAGTAAGTACATATAATTTACCTCTACCCCTACTGCTGCAAAGTCAAGAAATACCCTGTTGCCCACCCGAAAATCTACGTTGGTAATAGCGAGTGTCCCGACATATCTGCATTTGAGGGAATAATAAAATGCACGGTACTGCCGGCGGGTAACCTCTACCATCTAGTTCTGCCCAATTGCACTGGCGGCAAGTTAGTATTTGCTCGATTCAGAACATGAGAATACACTCAGAACAGAGAGGAGAAGTGCACACACACTGATGAGGAACGGGCCCTGACCGGTGTGTGGGTAGTAGACGAGGTGAGAAAGGCTGAAAGAAAGAAAGGATACAGGGTGTTCGAGAAGCACGAGCTATGGGAGTACGAGGTCGTGATGAACGGCCCTGAAAAGAAAGGAAGTGGGTTCTTCACCGAATACATTAAAATTTTAATGAAGGTGAAGATCGAGTGTAACGGATGGTTCGCAGGGTGTGACAACGCGGAGCAAAAAGCGGTCTTCGTAAAATAATAATACGATAGGGCATTCAATTAGATTATAACAAAATTGTCGAAAATAAGGTAGAAAAAATATTGCCAAACTCCCACTAAACTCGCTATGGGGTAAATTCGTTCGGCGAAAAAACATTGAGCAGACAAGCGTTACTTCAGCGCCCGAGGAATATTTTAATAAATTAACCGACCCGAAAACTGTGGTGAAATCGTGATGAGGTTCGCCTCCTGAACTGGGCGGTTGTAGACAGTGATATTGTTGCCCTTAAAAATACAAACGAGGTAATTGTTGCATCTACATAAACGGATGCCAATTTTGAGCTATAACGGTAACTAGACCTGCTCCTCGAGCGTGTATTATGCTATGATATGGTATATGATATATTATATTAGTATAATATATATTTACGCGAACAGCGCTCCAGAAGTCCTCGTAGCTGGCCTCGAGGACATGTAATCGCAGATATTGGTTGCTTCGTAGTCGCCTGTTCCATGTTATTCAGCTGTATATGCCCTTTGCTGGAAACTCTGCTATGGGACGGGTTCATAGTGTTTTTAGGGGGTTGGAAAAGAGCTTCGTACCGTGTCGTGCACTGATGTAATATATGTGCTATGATAAAAAGGGATTCGTAGGCTTTTATGAAATGTAACAACAGCAAATACGCCACGGGGGCTTGTATAGGCCTGGGAAAATAGACTCGTTGGAGGCCGGCCATGCTATTTGGGTTGAGTTAATAACTTTGTATCTTTGGTTGTAGGCGGGGACGGCCATGCTGTGTTGGAAACTGACTTCAGATCTCTGCTATCATGCGTTGGTATAAGGGCTAGGTAATATAAATTATGTTAAATATGGATTCGTAGCCTTTTATGAAATGTATCCACAACAAATGCGACACTTCGTCATGAAATTAGACTCCTTGCAACATTGTACACGCTCGTATGCCTTGTTAAGTAGGTTAGGTGTGGCACGGTCTTCAGGGTTTTGTAATAGTCTCGTAGCCTTTTGTGAAACAGATTAAATTCTGATTAAATTAAAACGGCTCCAAAGTGTCCCCACCCTAGTGATGATTATCCTTTTGTCTACTTTCATGCTTGTCATTTTCCGCAAACTCAGTGACAAGTGTGTTTACCCGTTGTCGCTTCTCTCGCAAATGGTTGGGCTGAGTGAGTGCAATTAACGGTACTAGTTTCGCGAGTTATGGTAGTTTATCCCTACAAAAACAATATGTATCATGTTAATTATTTTAGTAACGCAGCTACAAATCATTTTTGGTGTCGTACCTCGTTTTATATAGATAGATACACATATAGACACAGACATTATATATATATATATATATATAATGCCACGAAGGTAATAGTAAACACCTCGCAAGTCAAACCCGAAATGAAGATACGTGTGTAAGTATAATCATCCCAGAAGCCGACAAAACAAAACGGGAGTGTCATGAAGTACTTATGAACGTCCTTCATTATCTCTGAACATCTTTAGTGAGAGTTATCGGTTTCATCTAGGCTACCGAAAAATATATGGCTTTAAAGCTGAACGAATCTGCCTTGAATACGCTACATCTGGGAGACCAGGGTAGAGTACGATAGGAAGTATGAAATGTGAGTTCATTATCGAAATTTATGGATTATTCTGATTCTTTCAACGAGAATAGACAAATAAAATAAGGGAAAGATAATTCAGTATAATAGCCTAAGTATGCTAACTTACTACATCGTTAGAAAAGTTCTATACCAAAGGAGAAGTTAGTAATTTCTCTTTACACTAGACTAAGTATTAATATGGGTATTGTGCTTATTTAGTGGCATTCTAGCTAATACGTTTAACGTATTTGTGTTGTCATTACTGAATAAAATATAGCAATATATAGTTACTGATGATTCAATTACTTAGTAGTTTGTGTTCGTGTAATGGTGTCAATCCCACTAATAAATACAATTGATTTTTATTTATTGCCTTTAGAGATTTTATACCGGCCACTAAGAAACACAATTCTCACTATCCTTACATGGTTTGAGTATAGCTTGTATCTAACACTTCAGTTGGAGTTCCACTTACATATACATAAATTTAGCTAGTATTTATTACATAACCTAATTTCATAAAACATGAAATTAGTGATAAATAAGACAAAAACTGTTGTAAACACTTCCCGTTGATTGTGGTCAGTTTAAAAATTTCCAATTATTCCATGTGCAAGTATAGTTACAGTGAATACATTAACACAAATATAGTTTAGCGTTGAACGTAGCTCTCACGTATGTTTAGGTAATATTCACAATGTTAAGGATGGACTTTACATTCTCCCTCGACTGACGAACTAATCTTAATGCTTTGGGATCCGATTCATAACGACTTAAATGATTATATAAGCAAACTACGACTTTATTATTTTCAATTTAGATAAACTGACGAAACCTCCCTTTGCTCTCTTAAGCAATCTGAAAAAAGATACAGATTGACGCGAACATGGTTTACAGTTAGAATTCACTTGTATATTCTATATTCTATTTTTATTCGGGTTTCTCTTCACGAGGAATGGTTCCGGCCGAATGTGTCATTTCAACCAGTCAATACAAGTGTAATAATAGGTTAATTATTAATAACATGAATAAGAGGAAAGTACGAAATGTAGCCTTTTACAACTGGAGCAAGTTAGTGTTTGGCTAAAAGTGATGGTGGCAAAGAGAACGATTAAAATGTCAAAATCAAAGCAAAACGTCTTTAGGAGCTGCCCAAGATTGTCCTAAACATGCTATTGTTTGAGGACTGTTTGAGAGAGTTAGAGTTTGAGTTAGAGTAATCCTAAGGTTAACAAAATGCCTAAATCGATTACTTTTAACCGTTTGTATTTGCGACTAAATTTTAAGCCAGGTTAAATTAGATGAGTTTATTATGAAGTCCATGAAACTACAAATACTCTAGAGTCTTTACAGGTGCTCATATTAAACGAAACATGAAACTTTTAATGCATGTCTACCTTATTTCCTTTCTGAGTTATATTCAGCCACGCTTCATTGCTCTACGTAAAGGTGAGTCGATTCTGTTACAAATGCTGCAACAGAAACGGATCACCTTTCAATGCGTCGGAATTGTGAAATACTTATAACCCGAAAAGTAAAGAAGCTATCCCTATATTATGTTTCATGATTCTCTCTAATTGATGAAGATAATCTAAAATACAATATAATTTAGTCTATAATAATATCAAGTAAACCTAGGGACGGCTGAAAGTAACTTAATTATATTGTGCGTAGCTAATGTAGCCTTAGCCGAGAGTTTAAAAGTTGGAAAATTACTAAAAGTAGATAATTTACTGTCTCTTAGAAAACAAATAGGTTTACTGTATTTTGTTTACCAATTCTCGATTTGTATTTTATTGTTATCTTTTATTTGTACGGTTTATTAGAAAAAGCTCTAGATACTTTCCCGAATGTCATAATGACCTGAATCAACCTAAATTTAACTATACCTAGCATAAAGTCAAGAAAGTAGACCTGAAGCTACTATTTTACGTTTCTACTTCTTGGAGCATTTTTTGTCATATCTGCTACAATTTCGTATTCAACTATATTTTAATTACTATATATATATATATATATATATATATATATATATATATATATATATATGGATTTTT